>JAEAOA010000707.1:575000-735000 GCA_016746295.1 Potamilus streckersoni | reverse complement strand
TATATATGATGTGTGTTTGTGTGTGTGTTTGTGCTATCATCTATCTTACTATCCATCTTTCTTTTTACGCTATGTCAATAATATACCACGAGATTTAAAATATTTCATTTAAAGTAAACAAGGATTGTCGTGTTTTCTTTTCATGAATATTTTTAGAATGGGTGGTATATCAAAGACAACAGCGTACGTAATATACATAGACTTTATATATATATAGTTTGATACAAACAATACTATCATACAGGTTAGAGAAATTAAGTTCGTACTCTACGGAGTTTCGAAACCAGGTCCGCGAGTAAATGGCACCCATCGCCTTGCCTGTACTCACCATCCCAGATACCGTCACGACTAAGCACGCATCACCAAAAATGATTGCACTGAATCGTTGTTTTATAAGTCGTGCGTAGCAGACACGCTCGTATGACGACATAGTAATTAATTCTCATATATATATATATATATATATATATATATATATATATATATATATATATATATATATATATATATATATATATATATATATATATATATATATATATACAGTCGTTCCAGATTCCTATGAAAGAAATCAAGGTATATAGGATTTTTGTATTACAAATAAATTAAATAAAGTATTATTTGCATTGATTAGACAAAGTAAATACAAAGTTGACTCGTTGATGTTTCTTTCTTACAAATGAAGTTGTAAAAAAAAGTCTTTTGATATATGAGATAAACTTACGACTTCTAGCTAAATCGCGCCATGGTTTGATACCGTTCGGTCAAGCAAATACATCTGGCTTGTAACTGTTTTATTTTAAGAATTAAACTAAATAAAGATTGCTAAAGTAGTTATTTATAGTCTCCAATGTATATCAATCTGCATTGATATAACACTATCAAAGCAGATGTGATATAATTGGCCTACCCGTCTCACAACCATGGTTAGGTTAACATCCTGTCTAATCAATGATCAGCTGCACGATATGTCCTGAGGATTTTCTGTCAAACACAAAAAATCAACTAAATATGGAAATTAATCTGAACAAAATTACCTCAGATTTTAATTCAGATTTTTATTGCATTTCTGAAAGCGCCTACGAACAAGAGTTTTATCCAGCATTGTCGAGCATGTATTAATAATCATAAAAGCCAATAGCCTTATGAACCATTAACATCCATTAAACCATCGAAATGAGAATAGAAATGGAAAACTCTCTGTATTCGATAAAAGCTATCTAATATTACAATTGTTTACTTAAACTGTTTTGATGGGTCCCAACACACCCTTAAATTTTCATATGGGCAAATCAAATGCAAAACTAATATTAAGTCCTACGCGTTTGTCAAGACCGAAGCTTTTAAATTCATATAAGTTTTGATTAGTAATGGTACTAAAAGCAGTCGTTCTCAGACAAGATATGGTTTTCACAATTTATGAGCCTTGACCTTAGTTATCCAGAACCATTGGTGACAGATTAAACCAAAAATGATAATGAAATTACTGGAAGAAAGTAACATTATCATTACATAAATTAGATAACTATTTCATGACTTCAATTTACTAAAATAGATGCCATTAGAACTGGAGTAGCCTACTTACGTAAAAACAAGTTCATTGGTTCAGAATTGAGAAACATAATCCATGCAATTCGGCGATTGTGGCCTACAAAATATACAATAATACGACAACTTAATTTTTTTTAGTAGATACAAAGACATATATTCACTCGGAAAGTAAAAAAAAACATTTTGCCTTCTCTCTCTCTCTCTTTGCTGAGCAACTGCGACAATACAACTTTTCCAACTTTAGCCGTGGAGTGTTACCTCTAGTCTACTCTAGAAACGTAGTTACGGAATAAATAGATTTTGTTTTGGAAAGACGTCTTAAAACTTCATAATCCCATACAAACATTTGAGTTAACACCACATCTAATCACGTTAGCAGAAGTTATCCTTACGGCTAGTAGATGCACAATAAATAAAATTCTGGAAATATATTATTTCGGTTCACAAGGTTGAGCAAGTGGACAAAATAGCATAATTTAGACAAATGTGGGCCTACTGTCACAGAGATTCAAACGCTCGAACGAACATTTAAATAAACAGACACAAACAAAATATAAGTTTCTGATGTTGGACACCTAGCAAACAAGAGTAGCAATATGTTATTTTAAAAGTGCTTATGCATTAGTTATGATATATAAACTAAAACTGACATGGATCACATAGCTTTGCAACCACATCATACATATCAAAAATGGTTGTTGCTACTAAAAATCTCATATATTTAACAGAAAGAAACAAAAGGGCTCAAACGTTGCTAATTATGCTAAATTTAGATAATATCAGCGAACTAAATCTGGCCATTAGATAACAATGAATAAGAGATGAAATGTTTCAACCAGGATTCAAGAAAGGTATAAGGCTAGCTACTAATTTTGCATTGTTAGAGTAGGTATTCGATGTCTTGATTTTGCAACTGAATTTAGAAACAAAAGCGTAATAGTTGTCGGATATTGTAGAGGACATGTTGTAGTGATCGTTTATACAGAATATAGCAGAAGTTCACAATATGTTTTAAATGTTTTAGTCATAGAGTTTCTTTTACGTAAACTTTTCTTGACTATTCCCCAGTTTAAAAAGAAACGCTATACCTATAAAAACCTTTCTTGCATATTTCCAGTTTAAGAAGAAACGCTATATATATATATATATATATATATATATATATATATATATATATATATATATATATATATATATATATATATATATATATATATATATATATATATATATATATTCATATTGTTACAAAGACAAACTGAAATTAAATGTACAGGTGTAAAAATAGCTACAGTATCCTTATCCTGTACAAACGATACTATATTCTAAAGGCTTATAATTTTTATAAATCTGATGTAGAAAAATACAGCGTTTCCTTGTCATGACCATGATATAGCCAAAAGTCAGAGACTTATCAGGCAAGTACATTTTAATTTCATTTCAATATAAAAACAAATAAAATAAACTCTATTGTCCTTTTGAGCCAAATTTTATTCCATAATTCATAGGGATAACTTAAGGTAGAATGAAAAAATATTAAGCCAATTTCCACTGTAAACAACCTACGCCAGGAAAGATGAACTCATCGTAAACGTTTTCAGGAATGTGGTCTATACCAGTTATGATATCGGCCAACGGTGACAAAATAGCCAGAGGCCATAGTTAAACGCGAACAAACCGAAGGTACATAATAGACTGAAAGAGATTTTCATCTCACAAATAGGAGCGTCACCAATACTTTAAACAAAGCTTTTTCGTACGTAATCCAAACACGTTTGCCGACAAAGACCAAGTACAACTATATATGAGAACACTTAAGTAGTAGTACTTAACTAGCAGAACAGAAGCAAAACCAAGAAGGTTTATAAAATTTAACAAACAGTTTAATTATCCAAATTATAAATGAAAAACGCGGAACTCAGAGCATTATGATATAAATCCATAACTAGTCGATATAGTCTGTTAAGGTCATAACCAATGAAAAGTTCATCATAAATTTTAATAGAGGAAATTTACAGGTCCTCCAAGAATCATGACGTTGTCAAGATGGTGTTGTCCAGAAATCTTTCGAATAATTTATAACAATTCTAGAATAATAATATCGATCAAATAATGAGCACTTTCTTATCCTATATACAGTCCAAACAAATGTTCTTCCTCTCGAATATTTTTTAAGTTCACCACAAAACACCACAAAACACAAAACAAGTTCACCACAAAACACGCCAACAGACTTAAAACAGGAATGCAATAAGTGTGAATGACTCCATAAATTCGAATAAATCTGAATGCTTAATTTTCTCTTTTCATATCGCGACTTTACTTTTAATAGACCCATAAGACAGCATACACCATTGAATTGCGTCAGTTAGGAATATGCAATAAAATTGCATGTGTGTTAGTTTCAATTTGTTTTGGTTAAATTTTAATTCTCAATCATTATATTTTATTGCAGTTTTACATTTTCATTGGATTATTGTTCTTTTCTAGCGTGACAATCAATTTTTTTAGATAGGACTTTTCTAGCCTACGTGATTGTCACGATCTACCTAGGTGGACGGATGTTTATCCAACTGACACTAATCCGGTGTTTGATCTGTGGACAAACGCCGTGAGAAAGAAGTCAAGCGAGACGTAGACGCCAAAAGGTTCTTCGAGCAGAACAGGGTATCGCAAAGTACACCTAGGTGCTAATCCTTTAGTAGGACATCAAAAGAGCCATTTGTAATAAAATGATAGGCAACATATATTGACAGTTCCGCTGATTTACAACTTGGGAATGGTTAGTCCACCGCATCCAATCAGAATTAAGCTAGTGGGTGGGCATACCTCAAAGTTTCGAGGATATTCAACTGACTCCATCCAAGAATTTAGTAGACCGAGGCAGATTACAAGGTGATTGCACGATTAAAGGCTACTCCGAGATACGCACTCGTAAATTTAGCGTGAATCACAAGGAAAAGATTGGAACAAAGAAAGCTTCAGAAGGTAGATATTTGTTTGATTTTTGATCCACACATTGCAAAGCTGTAACTGTAAGTCCTAATATTATGTTTACGCAATTACTAATAGTGTTGTTAAAATGAATTACTTTGTAGAGTTTCATTTGTGTACTTTTTTGAGATTTGTATTGGAGTTAGGAAATGATTGATGTAAGCAAGATTATGAATGTATGTTTAATATGTTCAGAGCATAGATAGTTGCATATTTATATATCTGTATGATTTGTGATGCAAACTAGATGTGTTGGTTATTATGTATTGGTGAATCAATTATCGTTTCCTGTATACGAGTAATTGATATCGTGCTTTATGATGTGTTATTATGTTATGATGTTACATAGTGTTTACCATCCATGAATTTCGGTGGGAATGGATGCGTAACCTATGAAATTTGATAGCCTTTTCTGATGACAAATTATCTGGGATTAGTGTGCGCTTATGTACCAAGCAAAATAGTACACCCTCCTTGTGTTTTATAGGAAGATTTCCGGGTGGGATAACTTCAGTTAGAAGGAGAGTCCCGAGAGTCTGAGAGAAAAGACTGAAGTAAGACTGTCGGTACAGTCAGGGTCGACGGATTGGAGTCAACGGTTCGACGAGGAAGTCGACGAAAAGGGAAGTGGAGGTGGAGAGAAAATTCGAAGGAGCAAAGGAGGAGTAGAAGTGGAGAGGAAAGTTGAAGGAGTAAAGGAGGAGTGCAGGAGAAACTAAGAGAGACAGATGAGTAGACCCAAGGACAGGGGGAAATTCTCACACTGATTCAGATGATGAAATAGGCACAAAAGGGTCGAACGATTGGGAAGCTCGCATGTTAAAATTTTATTATTAATTAAATTGTTTTATTTAATTCCACCCCTTTGTACTTTTGTATTTAACTGTTTAATTTCACCTTTAAGTACTTTTGAATTTATCTGTCGGCATTGCTGACTGGGGGCTCAGAACCATATTCATCTACTTAGCTTCTGAACCATAATCGAGCCTGGGTGGGTGCCATACCTAAATAAATATTGGAAACACCCACCCCATTTTCACATAACCAAAACCATACACAGGTATAAAAATAATTAGTTAAACCCCGTAACACTCAAGGGTATAACAAAAAAAAACCTACCACAACAGTGATAAATGAAATTTTCTTTATTGCGCTGTTCAAATTAGTGATCATGTAGTCCGTTACGTCAGCCACCATGAAAAATAAAATCGCGGCTTAAAACAGCCATTTTAAAGCAGAATTTTCAGTTGTATTCCTACACCTTAGAGCTTAAGCTGTTTTTTTAATCGTTTGTTCTGAAGTTCATCTGGGTTTTTTTGGTATTTAATAATTCATATTCTCTGAAAAGCAAAAGAAGTGCTTTTCTTTATACAATTTCTGGGACATAGACATTTAGTGTAAATTTATTCTGGAATTAGAAACAGAACATTATAAATTGTGTTTCAACGAGGAACTGTTGCAATCAGTACAGTGACCTCATCTGACGTGATCGCCTTCCATATTGTAACTTCACCGAGATTCGAACCTGGATTTAAATTAGAACTTTCAGTGATTGGACTTTTATTTTTAGGTTCTAGGATTAATTTTTGGATTTTATTTACAAGCCGTAAGTCCTATTTTGGTATATTTTATTTACCTTGTTTTCAAGGGACATAAGTTATTTTGTTAAAATTTACAAAGCTTGCTGACTTTCCTTTCTGGGGTTACTTTTATACGAGCCTAAACGTAACACTATTTATCAAGTTACTGAGGAACTGTGCCATAGTTGTCATTTAAAATCTTATTATTAAGACTAATTTTAATAGTAATCACATACGTAACCATTTATTTAAAGATCATATGCAATTTCCGTTCTTAACTGAGCCAGAACATGCACACAAATTTAAAACACAATATATTTTATATAGTTTACAACCAAAAGTAATAAACACTACGAAATTTAAATTATCACATATTAGGAATGGTTTTCTTATAGTATGCGCAGTTTCATATGTGTGATATTACCACACGTTAAAATATAACTATATGTGATTCTGAATGGTCCAAATATGCCCATGAAATTATTGTACGGTATTTTCTTTACTGATTGGCTGGGATGGTTGGAAAATGTCTTTATCCCGCCTTCTGGAATGTTTTGATTTGAATCGAGATTTTTTGGTGGCCATTTTTTAACTCGACTAGCAAATGGAAATTGAGGAAATATTATATCGGCTGTCTCAACATGGATATGTTACCCCCACAGGGTTTCATTATGTCATATTTAACAATATCATTATAAAAAAAATGTCATAAAGCTACAAGAGAAGAACGACAATCAGGATTTAAACTAAGGGATAGTGGGGAATGGGCGGGGTGCTTATATCAGTAACATTAATATAGAATCCACCATATATACAAATGTGATTCAAATATTAACTTAAATATACATGCTCTGTATATCTCCAAGTGTGACAAGCTCACATCAGTTCACAGAATAATCTGGGCATGAATGAGTCTCCTAAGTGATATATTCTTTATCCAACGACAGCATATTTAAGTAGCATATATGGGATGTATATCCTACACGAAAATACATTTGTTGACGTCTTATGTACAGTCTGTTTTTAAAATCAAACAATGCAAAAATCAGGTCAGAAATGCATTGTAGTAAATCTGGGAATTTTTAATTTTGGTAATCCTATTTCACATGAAAATCGCAATAATGTAGCGTTTAGTTCATGTAGGGTTCACGTGTACTCTACTGTCAGCCTGTTATGTTGTACTGTATACCACATCAAACAGTGTGGCAGCATCACATCACATTGATCATTCTGTTTTCAAAAATGATTTTGTGGTTATAAAATGTTCTGTTTATTCGGATTGAAAATTTTTCTTCGATTTTAAGTTTTTAAAACAGTACAATCTACTTTTACCAGTTCTTCTTTGTTTGGGACTAGTTTTATGCACAAGAAATGAGAGGTTACACAATCTGTCAGAATGAACGATATTATTCGTTCTTCTATTTATCTAAACAAAAATGAAATGAAACACTGAAATGAAAACTGTGTGATAAAAAGAATTTCAAATGGGTAACGATTTAATATTAAATTTATGAAACCCGTAGAATAATCCAGCTTTTGCTAGCCTTGGCTTGCAAAAGCTGGACATTATTAAACTTGTTTCATAAATTCAATATTAAATCATTACCCATTTGAGATCCTCTATTAAAATCATGTACCAGGAGATTAAAAAAGTTGAAAATATTCAGATGTCATCACTTGGCTTCGCCGGTTAAAATGTTAGTGTGCCACATTTCATGCTCTGTATATCTCCAAGTTTGATAGTCTTTCGCATGATAAAGAGATTACTTTTGCCAATTGCTTCGTTTCGTAAAGCTAGTAAAACAATTATCTCAATACATTTTAATTTATTCTGTTCAAAGAATGAGAGCCGATTTTGTCTTCTAAAAGCCAAAGGTTTTCTGCTCTGTTGAGAAAACTATTTTCGTGGATTATATTCCGTAAGATCAATAACACATCCCGATAAAATTATCTACTAAAAATACATATGTAATTCTGCATTTGCACATATTATGTCTAATGGCCAATGATAGCATGTATAAACATGTCATTTTGTTTTGATTGTTGTTGTTGTTGTTGCTGTTGTTGTTGTTGTTGGGCTTAACGCCATTTTTCAGCACACGATAGGCTATTCATGGCGGCCAGTATTAATGGTGGAGGAAGAAACCGGGAAATCACCGGAAAGAACCACCGACCCACGAGAAGCTACTGGCAAGCTTTCTCACATATTCACAATCGCCGAATCCTAGACGCGAACCACGCAGACAGAGGTGAGATGGCAGTGATCCGTAACGAACAGCGCCTTAGACCACTTTTGTTTGTTTTAAAACATGGTCTAAATGATATATATATATATATATATATATATATATATATATATATATATATATATATATATATATATATATATATATATATATATATATATATATATATATATATATATATATATATATATATATATGTTTACTTTTAGTACTGTTGATTACTTCTGATACCTGTTTTAACTTTTATACTATTGCATGTCTAAAAAAAACTGAGTGTATGAAACCTGCCGCATGATTGCCACAGAATAATAATTTACTTAAAGTAAATAATTACTTGAATAATTCTTAAAGTAAAGAAGTAAAACATGCAGGTTGAAGTGAAAAACCCACCCGCACCTGAAAATTTAACAAACAGCAATCCTTGAATACTAGTATCTCAATTGTTCAATGAAGAAAGGTGATAGGCAAAAATGCAGGTCTGATAAAAGTAAAATATACATTTATAAGAAAAAATTATAAACACTCACGTTACCACGTGCACGGACCGTTAGATACGATATCGATCATATGGGCATTATATATGCTTTTGAAAGAATACATATCATTAATTTCCTATTCTAGGCTGACAATCAAGCTGTTGATTTATCATTCGATCTGAAATAATGTAGCTATGGTTGACATTTGTGCCTGGTACTAACACGATTTCAGTTTTTTGTGTGAGTACACTTGCACTTTTGAATTCAAAACGCAGACTTACTATCAAACTGATAAACTAAGATGTATCAGACATTTAAAATGCAGCAGATGAACCTTCTCAAATTAGTAAAGTCTGCTCCCAAAAGTGAGCATCAGCGCAACATTTTTCATTTTTGTTAGTCTCTCTCTCTCTCTCTCTCTCTCTCTCTCTCTCTCTCTCTCTCTCTCTCTCTCTCTCTCTCTCTCTCTCTCTCTCTCTCTCTCTCTCTCTCTCTCTCTCTCTCTGACCTACTATTAACGATTGACCTTGCGCATTAAGGCTTATAATATATTTCTGTAGTTGAGCAACATTACGTAAAATGTCAACAATAATTTTTTTTAAGATTCAATTTATAGGATATATGTGCCACCCCATTTTGACTTAATGACCTACAATTTCATTTATTGGGCAGGGGTTTACGCTGTTTTACATATGGTAGAGTGCCCGACACATAATAGGTTGGTCGAGTGTGTGAGACTCCGGTCTCAGTGTTTCATTCAGAAAAACACATTTCTTCCATGGTAACACGCACATAGGTGTTATACCTCTAAACATTATTTGTCCACCAACAATTAAACTTAATAGCTGACCATTAAATGTTCCAGCACCAAAATAAATATGTGTGACCCTTTGGTAATTTCCACTTCCTTGTCATGAATAATTTAAACCGTCAATATCCATAAACTCCACACACACACACACCGGCAATTATTTTTTACAACATTAATGTCTAAGCAATCAGATGAACATGAAAGAAAAATATTTAAGATCGGAGGGAAGAAAACGATGATGTTACCAAACTTCGGAAGGAAATGCATTTAGTAATTAATAAACCTACATTACTATCACTTGGCCATTATACAGTTTAACGAAGGATAATATTAATAATATTAATAATATCCTCTACATTTATAATCAAACGAAGGAACATTAGTTAGAACGCATGACATACTTTATGTAATTTTTAAACAATATGGTAAAATGTTACTCAGTTGTAAGTTCAGGTGTGCCAATGAAGTGACTGTTAATAGAGATCAGGATTAAATTATAAGACTATTATATATATATATATATATATATATATATATATATATATATATATATATATATATATATATATATATATATATATATATATATATATATATATATATATATATATTCCTTTAAAATATGTTTTGAGTAATTATGAAAATATGCAAATTTATATGACAATTTCATTATATGCATTTGCTGCTTCACCTCCACAATTGCATCAGGGATTGCATTTATTATTATTATTATTATTATTATTATTATTATTATTATTATTATTATTATTATTATTATTATTATTATTATTATTATTGTTGTTGTTGTTATTATCATTAGTAGTATTTTTATTATTATTATTATTATTATTAATGACTTTGAAATGTAAATAATAATAATTATAACAATAACAATACTACTACTACTACTACTACTACTACTACTACTACTACTACTACTACTAATAATAATAATAATAAAAATAATAATAATAATAATAATAATAATAATAATAATAATAATAATAACGATGATGTTGATAATAAATAAGTTATATGTTATGAAAAATGTAAGTTAACAACCTGAGATAATTGCGCTTATCGGCCTGATTCACGTATGCACGAAACTTGTTAAATATATGTTGTTGTTGTTTTTGTTGTAGAAGAAGAAGAAGAAGAAGAAGAAGAAGAAGAAGAAGAAGAAGAAGAAGAAGAAGAAGAGGAGAAGGAGGAGGAGGAAGAAAATTTTTTTAAAATAATAATAAAAATAATAATAATAATAATAATAATAATAATAATAATAATAATAATAATAATAATAATAATAATAATAATAATAATAATAACAATAACAATAACAATAATAAGCGAACAGAAAAAGATGAAAAATAATACAATACAAAATATTGTACTCTCTGAAACTGAACAGTATGAATTTTGCCCCACAATACACTTAACTTGCTTCGACGTCAAGTATGTCCATTAATACACATTTACAATTAAGAGATTTGTGTGATAATTGTTGTGTCGTCACACTAAGCTGCAGTGTGCCTTTTGATTATTTTATGATAATACATACCATCCGAATTGGATTTATCTATCACCCATATTAATAACACCACAAGCACCTATTCTATGTATCTACTTTCTTCACTCACAGTAACCTTGACCTTTGACTCCAGTAAGAAAAATAACTCTCTGACATGTGTGAGTCGTGGGAACAAGGTTCGTAAGTGTATATGTTGGAAATATCGACCTAATTTGAGGGAAATAAAATTCATAGACGAACGGATATCATGACATGAAATGATGCAAATTCAAGTGAATTTTGTCACTAAAATCCAGACCTTGTTTAATTTTTAGTTAGTAAATATACGAATATATGTATTCCTACACTAAAAGGTGTGTTGTTGTCAAAACGATGGAAATAACTAATGCCATGACTTGGTCATTTTGTAAGCAAGGACTGGGAAAGTCAAGAGAAGGAGAAATATATCTGAAACGGGCATAACGAGTTTATTAAACAAAATATGTATCGGATAGCATAACCTTAACTCCCCTTTGGCACAGTGAGACTGAAAACACTCTTCATCGAGTGCATCAGTTTATCATAAGTACGATGGTAACTACCACTGCCACTAATAATAATAATAATAATAATAATAATAATAATAATAATAATAATAATAATAATAATAATAATAATAATAATAATAATAATAATAGCAATATCAATAACAACAATAATAATAATAATAATAATAATAATAATAATAATAATAATAATAATAAAAATAGCAATATCAATAACAACAACAACAACAATAATAATAATAATAATATTATTATTATTATTATTATTATTATTATTATTATTATTATTATTATTATTATTATTATTATTATTATTATTATTATTACCATCATCATCATCGTCGTCATTATCATCATCATCATTGTTGTTATTATTATTATTATTATTATTATTATTATTATTATTATTATTATTGATGTTAAAATGTACAGTACTACAATTGCTACTACTACTACTACTATTACTGATAAGAAGAAGAAGAAGAAGAAGAAGAAGAAGAAGAAGAAGAAGAAGAAGAAGAAGAAGAAGAAGAAGAAGAAGAAGAAGAAGAAGAAGAAGAAGAAGAAGAAGAAGAAGAAGAAGAAGAAGAAGAAGAAGAAGAAGAAGAAGAAGAAGAAGAAGAAGAAGAAGAAGAAGAAGAAGAAGAAGAAGAAGAAGAAGAAGAAGAAGAAGAAGAAGAAGAACGACTGTCAGAAATTGAACAACAGGAATTTTGACCGATTGTGCACGATTATAACTTACATCGATGATATCTTCAGTTGGGTCTATAATTACAAACTACTGTGAGATTTGTTTGATTACTTAGGTCGTAAGTTTAGGATGTAATATCCATATTACATATTATGTGTATTATTAATATATACCATCAACACTGACAATAAACGTTCTTTATCTACCACCCCTGCAATTACAGACAAGTACCCTACTCTATCAATGCCTACATATTTATTTGTTAGCTTTCGTTTCTTGCTTCATATGTTGACTTCCATACAATGTGTCATGTAAATTCCGATAAGATACTGTATAACTTTATTATAATTATGCATGTATATTTTTGAATACGTCATAGGCTAGTTTCAATATTTGCAATATTCATGAATTACATCATTAACATAATAAAAGTATTACTGTTAAAAAGGATAAGACTCGATAAAAACCCATGATTGCTGCCTGATCATCTACTCTTGTTTGATTTTATGTTATTTCAGCGTTGTCTGCTGCAAATAAATACTGTTAAAACCTATAATAACCTCTTTTCTCTGCTAATATTTTCAAAATTAACATTGCTTACTTTCCTTGCAAACAAGTATTGTAAACCGAATTGAAATTATTGATTTAAATTATACATGTAAGTTTCATGATTTAGTTACGTGTTTTAAAAGACTGAAGATTAACGATCTTTCTTCTAAGCATTACTACTCACTTTTATTTACCTGTAACATTGCAAGTTTTCTAAAGAATTAATTTTCTTCAAATTTGATTTACCTCTACGGGAGTAATAAAGATCCGTTTTTCTGAAATGCTGTTAATTAATAGAAGCAGAGTTAGCTTAGAACCCTGCTACACCTCATTGATCACCAGGATGGAATCCATTGTAAATTGATCACCAGGATGGAATCCATTGTAAATCGCTCCTAACTTTACCATACAAATACGCTCCAAGGTGTAACAAAAACACCGGAATTGTTGATAATTAGGAGCGCACGATCCTGGGTATATATCTGACCCTTATTTATTAGACGTTCACTGGGAGCAATTTTAATCTGTGATGCCATTGTGAATTATTCCTTGGATATTTTTAATAATGTTTATTGGACACTTTCCTTCATCAAGAACAGAGGACAAAATAAAGTCGAAAGGTACGATTATTTAATTTCTGATTTCTTCCGTTTAACTTTATCTTTGAAAGTCTAAAACTAATTGTCATTTTTAAAGTAAGTCACCTTAAGTCTCGCATTATATGTATATTCTTAGGTTTTGTTGTTGAAACGAATAGAACTAGTCTGGGTAGGGTTTCATTGGTTTAGGTGGTTTAACGCTATTAAAGTGATTTATAAAGCTCTCGGCCACCCGGTGTCCCAGTAATGGGCATGATGTTTTAACTAAAACAACTACTTCATTACACTGTTTCATCCTCCATAGTAAAACGATATCATATTGGTTTTGAAGAGTTGCATACAGTGTACAAATGCAAGCTGATAAATCTTAATAGTACGCAACCCTAAAATGCAGCGGGGGTTGGGGCATATATTTAATTCTGCTTTCGTCATTTTCCTACCTTCACTTGTTATCCAATAAGCCTTTTTCACGATGTTTAGAAAAATTAACACAGAACTGTTTGTAAAAAGAATGTTCATTTTGCTACTACTGCGACTTTTAGCAGCCACGCACACACTTATAATTTATGTAAATAGTTAATGTGCACACGCACACACTTATAATTTATGTAAATAGTTAATGTGCTTTGCTTTAGTGGGCTTAACGAGATTTTTAACACATGCTAGGCCACACGAGGCAGATAGTATATATGTTGGAAGAAGGGCTTTCTCAAACAACCACGTTGGCTGAACTTGAGGCTCGAACCCACGCTTAGCTTTCAAAGTGTTGTTATAAAACAATTTGTTATACCAATATTATTGGTATATCAAACAGTGATCCGCCCATGGCGTAATAATACGCATACACAAATATTCTTAGAACTGTGTGCTGTTATGTCTATTCCTATAGATCAGTGACAAATTTTCAGTCATTAATCATTAGTGAGGTCTGAAAATAATGACAACAAGTACTAATATTCCACTTTTTTATATTAATTTAGTATGGTACATAACCTTAATCACAATCCCTTCTTCTCCGTTCCCCCCCTCCTCTCTCATGTACAAACGAAAATATATAGACATCTGGAGTGAGAGAAAATCAACTGGGCTGGAGAAAAAAATCTTGAAACTGAAATTGCACCAAGTAACCTACAATATCATTGTTCATAACGGTATGTTTACACCTTGTGATCTAAAATATTTATATAATCAGTGACACAGTAAAAGTGAGTGTCTTGGTTACTCTCCGATTGCCTAATGGTTAGCGCCACAACCTAGCATGCGAGAGGTCGTGGGTTAGATTCCCGGCCGAGTCACACCAAAGTCTTGTAAAAATGGCACTAACATCTGCCTCGTTTGGCGCTCAGAATTAAGAGGTTAGGGTTAGTCGTCCTGGTAATGTGACTGGTTGGGACATCATACTACATGATTGCGGCATGATGCCCCAGTGCTAGGCATTACTATAAACTGCCACACTGCAGATGTCATAGCAATTGCTCACAAATAGTTAAAGCTACGTTAAAAAATCCAACTTACACGCACAGAATCCATGAAAAGACGAGATTTATGTACATGTAATACCACAGAGTCTATGTAAAGATGGTAAAAGGTAAGTCAAACTGACCGGAGAGAGAGAGAGAGAGAGAGAGAGAGAGAGAGAGAGAGAGAGAGAGAGAGAGAGAGAGAGAGAGAGAGAGAGAGAGAGAGAGAGAGAGAGAGAGAGAGAGAGAGAGAGAGTATGGGGTCTATAATTACAAACTACTGTGAGATTTGTTTGATTACTTAGGTCGTAAGTTTTGGATGAAATATCCCTATTACATATTATGTTATTATCAATATATACCAACAACACTGACAATAAACGTTCTTTATCTACAACCCCTGCTATTATAGACGAGTACCCTACCGTTTTCATATAAATACCAATTATAGTGCAATTGTTGTAAATACATTCAAGTAACAAAATTATAAATATATTTATCAGGAGTTACATAAAGTTAAGCTCATGTTAATTGACCAATCACCACTAGTCTATCAGACTGATAAACGAACCAATCAGAAAGTGTATTTAAGACACCTCCTAGCATTGCTTACGTACGATACTTTCTTACCATAAGCTGCTTGTGACAATAATGTTTTGATGATAAGAATTTTAAAATTTTACAATGATTTGTTGATTTCTGGATAGTTAACATAGAAATTCATTTCTTCTAAATGGAGGAATTAGGTTTATTACTTTCACGATACATAGGAGAAACTATGCATACAATTATGTTTGCAAACAACTCTGTAGAAAAGCATGTGCTGTCAGTGTCTTCAAAAAAAAGAAAAAAAATATATATGTAAACATGATCTTTTCTAGAATATGCGAAGATCGTCTCCTAAATTTTCTTGTATAACATACACTGAATCCCATTATGCATTACTTTAAGTTTTGAATATTTACACTATAATGTTGGCTTGTCCCAAAGAAAAGGATATATCATCTTGATCTCTAAGACACTTGAGTGACTCTATACTTTCCCGTTAGGTCTAGACTAGGGACACAAAGATGTATTGACAAAGACATTCAGACACAATGTTTCTGTGATTATTTACCGATTTACTATTACGTATGAACTTGCATGTTTACATCAACAGATATCATTGATAAAAATTCCTTCTAACCAATATTGTAGAACTTTAATCATTTCTACAACAGTATACTTTGAAACAGCAATTATTTACGATTTCGTTATTAATTTTTAATTTATTTATTTCCTGTGATGTATAAACAAAAACCATATAACATTAATCAGTGTATATACTATATACATTATTATCTTTTGGAGTGAATTTCCTTTAACATGATTATGTTAACATGAATAAGTTTTCAAGCATTTATAAAACAAAACTTTATGGTAATTACTATACGAACTTGTATTACAAATATACCTATTGTCTACTGCAGCACAAATTTATTTGATCAATAACACGTTATCATATTATGTGGATTGAAAGGTGGAGCTATCTATCATCAATGTCAATTATTAGACTAGGATTGAAATGTGTAAACGTACCTTAGTCAAACTACGCTCATTTTGGAATGTGAAGGTTGATTGATTGATTGTACTGGGGCTTAACGCCATTTTTCAGCAAACGATGAACTATACCAGGCGGCCAGTATTAAAGGTGCGAAGGAAATAATCATTCTAAGCAATGACTGATTTCATGTGTAAGACTTTATTACACCTCCTTATCGCAAATTGTTTCTTTTTAATTCGTCAAAAAAAAAACAAACAACGACACAAAAAAAACAAACATTTGCACAAGGATGTATTAAAAAGTAATTTTTCTCTCAGGTACAGTCTTAATGTTGACATAAGCTAACATTATTAGCGCAGATCATGTTTTAATATAGTCATTGATCTTCAGTTTCAATGCCAATAAAAATGAAATTACTATAAATCCGTCCTAAAATGGCATTAATAGTAAAGACGAGTTAAAACTTGACAGAAACAAACACATGATTCAATGAATAAATTCATTCAGAATTTATAAACTGAGTTCATGGCTGATAAAGTGTTTAGTATATTTGTTCGCTTTTTCTTTCGTGTTTTTACTCACATGGCGCTCAGCATTAAGAGAGTATTTATTGGACTGGTGGGACTGATATCTGGATAATGTGACTGGATGGGACATGATAATACACGTCTCAGGCATTATGCCCCATTCCTATATATCAGTATAAACAACGGCACTGCATAGATCTAAGCGATATAACTAAATATATGTTCAAGCTACGTTACATACACAAATTACATACACACACAAACACACACAAAAACACAAACACAGTTGCTTTTCTTTTGTTACACATTCATTACGATAGCATTGTTTGCAAACTTTGTGTTCGTTGTTTATAAAAAGACGTAGTCAACACACACGCACACGCATACGCACACACAAACACACAAGCCTACATCATCTGGTTCTGGATTCACAATGTGACATCATTTAATTATCATAGTCTATTTATTTTACTTGGGGGGTTGTTTATTTTGTTGGGTTTGTTTCTGTGCTTGCTTGTTTATAATATTACAAAATATTGTAATCCCTCTGAAAAAATTTAAACTAGTTATTAGCTCAATGTTATTAGTGTTGTATATCTTATTTATGTCATTCATGGAAATTGGATCAAATCAATTAATTTACCACCCATCATAAGCCTGATGATAGCGATACAAAAATTAGCACTAGCGCTGAGAATTAAAACTTTCATCAAATTCAGTTTTAAGCTCTTCTCTTTCCCCAACTAAACTCTGACCTTGCTAATCTTGCACAGTTCTGGTGGTGCCAAAGCCAAACATTAGTACACAACTATATTGAAAGTTTCTGGATATGCTACACATGGCAAAAATGGGTCTGAACAAAAGAAAAAGGAACATTGTGTCTAAAATAGAAACGTTATTCACTTGGTATAATCCATTTCTGATGCAACTCAATCAAAATAACCAAATTATTACCACTAGATTAAGCTAGGCGGAATGCATTGCCTCTATCTCTAACATTCAAGTAGCAAGATGATTTAGATCATTGTTTATAGCCTCAATACCATAAATAAATTTTAATGTTCGCTGAAGAGAATGAGAACAATTGACTTACATCGTCCTGTACAGCTTTGATACTGAAGAAACTAAAACTTCGTACAGGGCTGTATTGGACGTTTGAGTACATTTTACCGCTTACACAATATTATAAGGGTGAATACAATCGGAAAAGAAAAAATAGGATCAACATAGTCTCTCAAAAGTAAGCATAAATGTTTATCACTTAGCTGATGGGAGACACTAGAATAGAGAATTGTTTGAAGGACTAGATAAACAGCCAATGGACTTCTACTTACTTTACCTTAACAAATTAGTCTTTTATCGTCCAGTTCAGCGTTGATAATTAAGAAACTAGACCTTAGCATTTGGTTTGTAATGGACGGTTGAGGACATCCTACACTTGACAAGGACAAGGAGAAAAAGACACGAGCGCAGAATCGCTTCACTGAATCTATTTAACATAAGTGGTAACTGTTGGAGGAGGATTTATCAGTCACATTCTCAGATAGATAATATCCTATCATTATAATTCATTTTTATGACATTCACAAGATAAGAGAAATTGACCATGTCATATTAGACGTTCAGTTAGTGCGATTTTTATACTGAAAGAAAATATCTGAATTTAGCCAATCAGATATTGGAAATTAATATTCTCTAGTGGAAGAACAACTTTTTATTAAGGTAATATTTATGTTTCCCGTTATTTGAATTGAGTGCTTTATTTTTGCCTTGCAGCAGTTACGCTATTAAAATTGAATGTCGGTAAGGTTGAGAGAGAGAGAGAGAGAGAGAGAGAGAGAGAGAGAGAGAGAGAGAGAGAGAGAGAGAGAGAGAGAGAGAGAGAGAGAGAGAGAGAGAGAGAGAGCGTCCATAAATCGATAGTGTTAAGGAAAGATAATAATAGCACATGTATACAGTTGGATTAAACACCGACTCTCTTGGCTAACTAAATGTATCTCACCTACAGATTAGGTCAATTAATCGGTTTTAATTCCATCAGCATTTTAATTTGTACTATATAATGCAATAGACACAATATTAAAGTGAATATTAATTAGAAATGTCTTCTTCTGCATGGAGATATATGGCTTTGGTTCACTCTATAATTATAATCTGTTCTGTAATAATTTACAACATTTATGCGATGCAAACGTTGCAAAAATGTGTGTAGGTGGATCCCACTAACTGTTCTTTGAATGGAGCAGAATAAAGAAAACTAAATTATTTCATTGGAACAAATGCTGTTCGTTGTAGTGCATATTCCATAATATTATTGAGCCAACGTGAGTAGAAGATTGGTGCGTTTTTTTATCAACGCCCTCTCTCAAACAGTTCTGTTTCATTCATTAAGATTCTCCAAAGGAAAGTTCAAAAGATATCACCTAATCCGATAATTTGAAATTACTTCTTCGTCCGTTGCTTTATGTTTTTTTCTGTTCATTCTGAAAAGCTGCCTGAAATTAATAGTATCACATCTTGGATGTTGAAAAATATTTTACCAATTGTACACGTGAAACATGAGAAACAAATGGATATAAACAAGAAGGAACTCGTTCCAGAAACCGATATGTCGTCCGCCAGACAGATTTAAGTAGTAATTGGATGGAAGTTTTAATACTGACTTCTGTTGATAGGTGGGGAAAAATGGTTTATGCATCAAATATTTCTTTAGCAACAGTAAATTTGCTAAATTAATACTGAAAATGACAAGAAATCTAAGGAGATAATCGTCAGCATGCGTTAGTTATGAATAGTAAATCACAACTTTTAACAAGAATGATTACTAAAATATTACGCCTGGATTTGTTCTCGTTTAACGGTGCTAGCGGAGAAGACAGTTGTTGAGTGCATGTATTGGTGCCGTTGGACGAATATTCCCTTGGCTCGTCATTAATACAGTCTTCTTTTTGCGACAAATGACAAATGGAATAGGTCCATGTGGCAAATTGGCGGAGTGCAAACCACACCAACCTCTTTCACTAAGGTTCGTTGATAGGGAATGACCTTCGCGTTGTAATTTACCCAGTGTGGATAGATAGAAAGAAGAATGTACATCACTGAACAAGTATATTGAAGAAATAAATACGACGAGCCCCCTTTCAATGAACAAATATAAAATTTAATCAGTTTATCAACAGAATTTAAAATGAAAAGAAATCAATGACTTGGTTACAAAAGAAGGAAACATGTACTCAAATAAAAAGACAATACAAATTTCTTTAAATGTAAAATTACTTTCAACGTTAATATACTATCTTCATTGCCAATGAGATGTGACCTTTGAGTGCAACGATGAGAGACTTCATCACCTATTTTATGCGGACATCAAGACTTCCGTTCGTCCCTGCTTTGCCGATCTTTGTCTAGCTGTCTGGTCTTGGACTCTTATCCGTCGAACTCTGATATAACAATCGTCTCCGGACTTAGATTCCTGCTTAGAATTTGCTCTGGTCCCGTGATTGGTTTAGGGATTTCTCAGGTGAATCCAGGAAAGCTGTTTCCTTTTGTCGTTTTCTTTATTCGTTTCCACGAACCTCACATATAGTCCGTCTCCTGAGACAACTATCTGTCCCCTTACTCAATAACGAAAATGTACTTGTTACGAATTCAAATGTAGAGTTTGTCTACCCGCTGAGACCAAACTCCCTATTTACTGCCAAATCACGAGATAACGTCTTACACGCTCCTCCTTAAAACCTTTAATTTCTTACAGTTACGCCCATAAATCCATATTAACCAATAGGAATAGACTGTTTTCCTAAACCTGTTCGGTAGAATTTTTGGATTGACAAGACAACTAAACAACTAATTATGCCGTAATTAACATTCCTTTGAACAATCATATATAGCCAGCTCCCGCCCTTTAACCGGTCGATTTTGGGAAAGGGTCTTAGGTCATTCTCTTGTACCATAGCATCTGACTCGGTCATGTTACGTCAGGTGGAACAAATTCCCTATTGACGTTCAGAGATGAAATGAAAATAATCATCTAACTATCTTTAGCCCTTTCTACTTTAATTAAGTTGACTTTGATACAATCACTTTAACCAATGCTTCTAAGAGTTTTCAAAATGCGACATATCACAGTCCAGGCTTAGCTTCAGTATACTAACATATGTCAAATTTTATGTGATATTGAACGTAAAATTTTCTTACATCGCTTTCAAATTGCTCTCTCTCTCTCTCTCTCTCTCTCTCTCTCTCTCTCTCTCTCTCTCTCTCTCTCTCTCTCTCTCTCTCTCAATAACTTTTTAAAAGTTACTAACCTGCAGGTCCTTCTTGCAGGGCCATGAGAAAGCAGTCCTGATCCCAGAGACAGAAGGATTTGGCATTTTATTTGCACTTGAATGCTGATACTATTTTATGAATATTACTAGAAAGAGAACATTTGATTAACATCATATTTTCAATTCTCGTTTCTTAACTTTTGTGCTTATTTCGCGCCATGCCACCATCGTGATTATATGATCTTGCAGCACAATGCCAGATTGTTTCAGAGAGAGAGAGAGAGAGAGAGAGAGAGAGAGAGAGAGAGAGAGAGAGAGAGAGAGAGAGAGAGAGAGAGAGAGAGAGATGATCTGGAATGAAACTATATTAAGCACTAAACTTTTATCTAAGAAAGGGACAGAGGAATATAATTTTATCCAGCATGAAATCTGATGGAAAACTAAATGTATCCCAGACATCTCAGTTAATACGTTGAATATAAAGTCTTTATTTCAATATATTTTTTTTTAAAAATCCATTACATATGCAAACTTCATACAAATGAATCCTATAAACCTTTTACAATCTTCTGGATGCAGAACTACAGCATATGTGAGCTCAGTTATATGAGAACGTTCTCTGAAAAGAAATGTTGCCTTAGTGGACAGTTAAGGGCTTGTTCTAGCCCTTATTCATGGCAAGAATGGGGTCCGCTCAGTCGTTCTTGTGCAGATTCGATAACACGTTATTCACTGGTGTATACAGGTAACACATGACATCAACATAACTTGCTCAGATAGGTCAAGAGCTAAGTGAGAGAAACTATTAGCCCTAGTTTCTGCTTAGAGGAGAGAAATTTATTATATTTTGTGATATGACCCTGCTTACATGTGGTGGTTAGCTGGCATGAACTTATTGACAATTTAAATGGGCGGTTGTTTGCTGAACAGGCGGGTGCCATTGAAAAACTTTCTATCAGATATTTATCAGAAACGTCTTTACGTTGCGACAAGTGAAATTTCGGACACGTTAAGGCTTCGCCTCAGAATATTAAATTAGATCGCGGTCATCAAGCACTGTCTACAAATCATAACCACGAGAGACTAGCCCGGATGTCAGCAATGGATTTGTTTGGCCTTTGTAGCACTCGAGTGCTACTATCTTGAGAGAAGTATAAGCATTCTCGAGAACCAGAAAGACATCATTTTATCAACTTCATACTGTCCTACATGTTCAAAAATATTCTACTCTTTGTACGCGTGGAAAAGGAGAAACCAAATGAAGAAAAACAAGCAGGATCTCGTCCCTATAATTGAAATGTTGTCCACCTAGCAGATTCAGGTACTAATTGGATATAATAATTTGTATCGGTTTCTGCTGAGAGGAAGCGTATTATCTGTATCAAACATTTCTTCAGCAACAGAACCTTTGGTAAAATAATACCAAAAATGACCAGAAATCAAAGGTAATTGATCATCAGCATGCATTGGTTATGAATAGTAAATCACAATCTTTAACAGGAATTATTACTGCGTTATCGTGCACGGATCTTTCCTCTTGTATCAATGCTAGAACAAAAGATGATGATTGGCTGTTTGCACGAGTAACGTATGATGAATAGTCCCTCGGCTCCTCATCTACAGCCTTCTTTCTTGTGACAAGTGACAAATGGGAATGGTCCATGCTTAGCTTCAAAATACTAAATTAGGTCAAATTTATGATATTGGACTTAAAAGTATATTTCATCGCTTAACTATTTCTCTCTCTCTCTCTCTCTTTCTCTCTCTCTATGTATATATATATATATATATATATATATATATATATATATATATATATATATATATATATATATATATATATATATATATATATATATATATATATATATATATATATAAAGAATACAGTTCATATGGCGAATAACGGCCCTTTCAAGCGCACTGGATCCACCAAGGGATTACGTGTGTTAGGGATTAATTAAAATAGATGCAATAAACTGACGACGAACAGTACGAAACTAGTAACTAACTAGCCTAAGCGCTTTCGACTCTTAATGAGTCTTTTTCAAAGGCAAATACAAAACATATATAGGATAAACAAATAAACACAAAAACGTTACCTCTACATGGCTGTCTTCACATGTGCTAAAACTATAAATACAACCAGCTTGTATAGACTAGATGCGGAAACTGTAAACGTTGTATAATTCCCGAAAAGTCTACAAGCCAAAGCGACATCCATTTTTACTTTTTGTACATATATAACGCAGATTGTATCCCGGATATTTGATTCTATACCGGTTATTCTTATAGTAAAAAATGAAGGATAATAAGAAGATTTAGAAAATGTTAAATTTTACTAGTGCATGGTTTTCATTTTCTAGTCTTCTTGGTTAAGACCGCTTGGTTTCAATGTTCTAAGGCGGCGTATCCAGTATAATTCCTTTTCCTTCCTGGTTTCGGAAGTCCAGCTGTGGTTGTTAGCAATAGCGATAAGTATCATATCACTGAAAGTGTGGACAGGGGAGGAGAAGTGTTCTGCGACCGGGCTTCTGTACAGCTTTTTTGTCATCCAATCAAATCTATGAAAGTTTATCCTTTTGTGTAGCTTTGCAGTTTCTCCGAAGCACTGAAGGCCACAGATCTTACATGTGATGAGATAAATCACATTCTCTGTTTTGCACGTTTTGTTTGGATCATGTATGTTTAGTTTTTCTTTAGTCACTGTGCTAGTGAATGTCTTGGTCTCTATCATATGTTGACAGGTTTTGCATCTTTTATCGCCATAGGGTCCAGATTGACTAGGTTGGTTTTGACTAGCGATTGGCGTTAGCTTTGCCCTGACTAGGATGTCCTTTAGATAATTTGGTCAGGAACAGATTTTCAGGTAATGAGTAAGTTTTTTTTATCACTACTGTTCAAATGTTTCATCTCTTTGTTGTGTGTTGGTGCAGTTTCAGGTATTTGCTCATGTAAAATAGTGCAGCTTGTGGTGATACACTGAAGCAGTCTTAATAACTGGATGTGTTCAACAATGACATTTTACTGTATTCAGAGATATGCAAACTGAGCTCAAATATGAAATAAAATTTCTCTTAAGGAATCTATTTTAAACGTTTTTTTAGAAACGAAATTATATGAAGCAAGATCTATACTGCAATCATATCTGTTTGAACCAATTTGATTAATAATAATTATGCATGTATTAATTATCAGAATGAAGCTTCCAATTACGTTTCGATATATAAGGCTAAGCTGTTGGAATGATATATATATATATATATATATATATATATATATATATATATATATATATATATATATATATATATATATATATTGCATATAATTAGTAAAACTTTAAAAAGTTTTAGATGTAGTTTTAGTCTTCTTCGTAGCTTTCAGAATCGAAAATAATACCTGGAAATTAAAATTTATATGAAATGGACAGACTAAACTTGGTCCTTGATTTAATACGTCCCAACGAATATTAGACAAAGCAATTATAGTCAATTGAAATTGATCCATCTGATAACATGCTGTATCAACTCATTTCTTCAGAAAGAAATACTCTAGGATGAGGTGAGTAATTGTCTTTTACATACATAAAAGCAATTTATAAGCCTAATTGGCGCCAAGTAAAGTTAAATGCAAAGGAATAATTAATTAAGCAACCTACAACAGATATTTATACAATTTATCGTTAGTGTTACTCAGAAGTTTAATTCTAATCTTTTGTAGAATATTCGTAGTATGATAATTCTGCTGCCTGAACTCTGATTGAAGAATTGTCGTTGTAAAATAAAATGAGGGGCCCCCGGTTGGCTTAATTGTCTAAATCACTTACTTTTGTCCATCGCTTACATCTCACCTCTGTCCGCGTGGGTTTGAGTGTTGGGCTCTGCAAAAGCGGATATATGAGAAAGCTGCGGTTTTGTCAGGCTCATCCTCTAACAGTTATACTGGCGCCTATGTATACCCTATCTTACGCTGAAAATGGCATTAAACCCAAAGCAGCGATAACGACTAACACAAATAAAATACACAAACACACACACACACACAATTTTAAAGAAATATGTTTTATTCATTCAATTTTACACATATATACTCACACTAACCTTCTTTTAATTACAAGTAAGCCGATTCATTTTGTAAATGTAAATTGTGATTATGTGATATTACATGCTTTGTTATTAACTGTTATTGATTGTGGTTACAGGCAGGAGCATACTGAACTTTTGTAAGTATTTTCATTACAAACTTCATCAGCTACGACATCTAAAAAGCAAAAGTAAAGAACCTCACCAACCCCCACTTCAAATTAAAGGAACACCCCAACTAAACAGAAGGTATTTCAATTCCTTTATTAAAGAAGAGTGGCAAATGATGTGCATGTAGTTTTCTATCAGCCAGATTAATGCAATTAATTCAACTGGATAATCGTTCACTCATTTAAACATAATTCCCTCAAGGATTGGATCCCCGCAATCATAACTGTTTGTTTAGCAAACAATATATTATGAGGATGTTCCGATTGTGAGTTCGGGTATTAAACTTATCAACAACATTGGTGATAAATATCGTTTTCAGTATACGATACTGGATTGGTAGAGTCTTGAAATGTGTCAGTTTTGACAAAATAACTGAAAATACAGGCTTTATTTTTCGCTTGATGATGATTTGCGTTCTTTAAATTTTAGTAAAATATATATTGCTGTGTTACACTTTCATACTCCTTCTATGTTTAAAGGGTAGTTGGAACAGCATAAAAATTAAGTTATTTTATGAAACGTAAATAGTCAATAGAAACCATTCATATCTTAACCTTCATTTTCGTTAATGCATTTTTAGAAAGAAAAGAGAGAAATTATATATATATATATATATATATATATATATATATATATATATATATATATATATATATATATATATATATATATATATATATATATATATATATATATATAGATAGATAGATAGATAGATAGATAGATAGATAGATAGATAGATAGATAGATAGAGAGAGAGAGAGAGAGAGAGAGCTAATCATGTATTAGATCGAATATTCCAAAGTATATCTTCTAATGATTTAAGAATTAGAATGCTAGTGTAATTAGCCTTGAAAAGTCCTTTCTTTAAGCTCAGTCAAAAGATAGGAGGAAATGTAACACATGACATTGTTAAATTTTTGAATACAAAATTAACTACGCTGGAATCGCTTGATATAAGTACAGGCTAATCACATTATTATGTAGTATTGATATGAAGTTATGTTTCACAAACTAACCTTAACACGAATCGCTATGCTCAAAGACCAACTTCAGCAATGCCAACTGATTAGAATAATGCTTCTTAACTTCTAAGTTCTAATTTATATATTATTCTGGCATCTAAATTTAAAAATTCCTTTAGAGTGGATAAATAATCCTTTACAGATTTTCTATTTCCAAACGGAATATATGCTTTTGCAATACACTGAATTACGTGAAATATATGATAACAGATTATGTTACGAAATGCATACACATATGTATATACATGAAGAAAGAACAGTATCATACATGATGGATAATCGCTACTGAAATATGAACCCAGGTTCACTAATTACTGCATCCATCGCCTTGCCTGCAAGTATCAAACTCTATATTTTTCATTTTTTGATGATATGTACTGATGTCCAGGAAATATAATTCCACTGTATATAATCAAGTCATCTGTAGAACCACGGACTGTACTTGTTACGCTGTCTGGTGCATATATTTTGCTTAAATCTCTTTATTCATATTCATATTTCAGACTAAAGTAAGTATTGCATTTCTTTGCAAAAGGCATTTCGTGCAATTAGCAATTTACCAAAAAAATGTCTGATATAAATTAATTCGATAAGATAACTTTACATCGAAATGAAGGATAATTTCATCTTTGATAGAATACATTAGTTTCCGAACACAAAATATTAGATGCAGACGTGACTTAATCTGGTTACCAAAATTACGAAGTTTTGTGACAGAACACGTTTAGTTTTCATAGAAAACTGTGATTTATATTGAACGCCGCTGACGCAAGAAAAAACAATCATTTAATTTCCTAAATGAAACGGTTTTTTTTATTAAAAACATTGTTTCAATGTTGATTTTAAAATTAAAATAGTGGGATTTTTACCTTATGAAGAAGGAAATATTATCTCAATTATTTTCCATTTCAACATTGAATTCATTAAGTTTTGACTTGTTCTGAAAGCTTTTTTAAAAACAAAACTGCATTTTTCTATATCATGTATCTCTTTTATTGCAAAGAAAAAATAAATGAACTCAGGTGACTTTCTTATGCTTACGAAATATTTTTATAAGCGCAACATAACAAAGAATTTTATTTTCCATCTAGAATATATTTACTACAGCGTTGTCCAAAATACTTTTAAATCAATTGAAGAAAAAAAAATTGAAAATTTTGTATGCATGGTTATTATATTCCAATTGACAAATTTGAAAAATGAATAAGATAGCACGGCGCCTTGAGGCATAAACAATAAAAACTTATCCTTTTAATGATGTATGTTTCTTTTTTTACAGATTATAGGATAATACTTGACTTTAATGGATTTCATATAGGAAATTCTTTATCTTGAAAAGTGGCTGTACGCTAAGTGCGTTGAGTGATGGGTTAAAAAACTACTGTTCTTGCCTCAAGTCAGATATACTTTGAAACATATGTATTGTGATAGAACGTAATAGGTGTATGAATGTTGTTGTTGTTGTTGTTGGGCTTAGCGCCATTTTTCAGCACAAGATAGGCTATTCATGGCGGCCAGTATTAATGGTGGAGGAAGAAACCGGGAACTCACCAGAAAGAACCACCGACCGACGAGAAGCTACTGGCAGGCTTTCTCACATATCCACATTCGCCGAATCCTAGACTCGAACCCACGCAGACAGAGGTGAGATGGCAGTGATCCATAACGGACAGCGCTTTAGACTACTCGGCCACGTGGGGACCCTGTGAATGAAGGTAGACATTACCGTTTACGCTGAAAAAGTTAAAACATCTTTCAATGTTTGTATCTTCAATTTGCGCTTAATTTGGATAATATCTGAGATATTAGCAGGTAAAGAAGGACTTATTGTATGACTCTTAAGCATTTGCCATCTTCAGCTAAGAATTGAAGCATAAACTACTAATGTATAGTTAAAGCGCTGATTTAATATATAAAGAATGTTAGCCAGGTTATTTGTAATAATGCGTAGCGAAACAAATATTCACATATATTAGAAATATAAATTATAATCCCGTTTAACTTGCATTCTTAACTTTTCAGCGAAAAAAATCAATAAAAGAAAGCAAGTGTTTCTTCTTCTATAACTTCCTTCTAAACTTAACAGTCAGTACATTTTTCTATAGCATTTGACCATATACATCAGGTGAATTGTCAGCAATGTTATATTCGTATGCAACAAGGGTAATTCTAATTTTACCATATACCAGTAATAATCCTGTTACCCCACCCCCACCAAAAACAAACCCAATTAACGTATGTTACACTTTCTACGTTAGGATTATAGATTGCTAAAAAAAAAATTGACGCAGCATTAACACGTGGATGCTCTTTCATTTACATCAAATGCAACGTTTTACACGTTACCGATTTTTGTAAATGATACATAATGGTAGCTATATAATGAGAAAGAAAAATCATAAGGGTCCATTCTCCAAACATTATCAAGGACAATCTGATTATAAAGTTACGATATGCTTGTAATAGCCATATGCGTGAATTGTTTCACATTTATTTTCTATTTATGCTTTCAAATGTTTTATCTTATTAATGACACTTTAGCACGTAAATTATTGAACTTAAACTTTATTGTTTTAATTTCAAAACGTTGTTTGTTGGAAACGATAAGTTGTAACTCATAAAGATAAATAAATATAACCTTTCCTTGGAAAATGTATTAAAATTAAATTCTTTGATATTTAAATAATGAATACATCAATAAATAAGCTAAAGCGATTGTTCGTATACACCGAGTGAATTGTCAATGATTATATAATATATATATAAATATATATATATATATATATATATATATATATATATATATATATATATATATATATATATATATATATATATATATATATATATATATATATCTATATATGTATGTATGTATGTATGTATGTATGTATGTATGTATGTATGTATGTATGTATGTATGTATGTATGTATGTATGTATGTATGTATGTATGTATGTATGTATGTATGTATGTATGTATGTATGTATGTATGTATGAATGTATGTATGAATGTATGTATGTATGTATGTATGAATGTATGTATGTATGTATGTATGTATGTATGTATGTATGTATGTATGTATGTATGTATGTATGTATGTATGTATGTATGTATGTATGTATGTATGTATGTATGTATGTACTAAATCCAATCTATTTATCTTTCATATAATGGCATTGATACTTTGTGCAATTTTCTCACAAAAAGCTTTTCAGATATAGTGAACGGTATTTTGTGTTTGTATGGCGTAACAAAACTTGTATTAGTGGACTATATATATTTCATATCAACGAATATTGCAATTTAAGTTTAAAGTAGTCCAGTTGATTATATATTGTATATCAACCAATGTTCAACAACATGCAAATATAAAGCTGGCCAATAATCTTTATATATTGTATATCCACAGAAATTTCAGGTTTATAAGTAAAACAATAAGCCAGTGGGCTTTACATATTTCATGTTGTTACGACCCTGGCCTTAAACTAAGTAACAGAAGAAAACGAAAATCAAGCATTGTAAATTTCAAAAATTATATTTCCCTAAAATACAGAGTGAACATTTTATAAGCATTTGCAACATTGTGAAGTCTGATTACAATTCCACATGTATAATGTTCCAAATGAACTCCTGTGATATTCAAAATATGTATGCTTGTAGTACAATGCCAATTACATGGCGTGTAATGATGTACTAATACTATTTTGTTGAATCACATGATATAGATCAAAAATTCCAATGTATGAATTAACTAATATTCCAAATCAATGTTTTTGTCGAAGAATACAACAGATGAGCATTTCGTATTTCAGGTAAAAAATAATTTGAATAAATCAGTCCACGCCAATGAAAAACTGAAAAAAAACAATACAAACTTCAAAATGATGAGGCAAAATTGAGAAAAATGAATGTATAATAACTTAGTCACATTAATATAACCAGGTTCAGGGTCAAACGTTCATTTCTGGAACATTCTATATACATATATATATATATATACATATATATATATATATATATATATATATATATATATATATATATATATATATATATATATATATATATATATATATATATATATATATATATATATATATATATATATATACATATATATATAAAGATATATATATATATATATATATATATATATATATATATATATATATATATATATATATATATATATATATATATATATATATATATATATATTATGATAAGAAAGGTCTAAGGTTGTTGTTTAGACGTTTTCTATCATAACCTTCTTCTCGTGTCTAGTTACGAGAAGGTAGAAAGTTCAGCATTCATAGGAATAAGGTGTCACTTATGATGGTGTAGATACGGTTACATCTTTTTGTGGGGAATGCTTTGGCTACGAGAAGGTACTAAGAATCTGTAAGAAATAGACATGATACTCTTTTGAGCCTGGAATCGTACTGAGAATAAAGCAGCCCAAAGCCTTTTTTATATTCTAAAGGCTGCCCTCTCACGAGTGTTTCATCCAGTCTCAAAAGATGTTTGTCTAAAAATCACGCGTGCTTCTTGCGTGCTAGCCAAGGAGAGCTTTAACTTTATATCAAGTTTTAGGGTGGAGATAGAGTGTGAGTGTGTGGACGGTTTTTTTCCGAAGTAACGACCATTTGGATCATACATTGTCCATAACCTTCCATTAGCAAGTGGTCATTCACATCGTGAACTTAATTAATTTAATTAATTCCCTAGGGTGATTATCAATTACTTTGTTCCCAACATCACAACGCAATTTAATAAGGTTTTATTGATTGAATGGTGAGATAAAACATTATTTGGCTTCTATCCGATGGTGAACTATTGAACTGGCTTATTAATTAGGCTTTTTCAATTACCAAGTGAAAGCTGAACAATAAAAAATGCTTAATCTAAATTCCTTTCAATGTCCTTATTATATTCAGGATATGAATTATTGATTGGGCCACGCTTCTCCTACACTCCAAATCAATATCAAAGCACTATCTTAAATTTGGATGTTTTTGAGTTCCAATAACTAGAGATTTCAATATGTTGTACACAAATTAATATTTTCGTTTCGTTCTTTTAGAATTGATATCTTGATAATTACATCTTGGTTAAATTAACCGAGACCTCGAGGCTAGTAAAAAAATTGATAAGTATACGAGGAAGAAAAAAGAAAGAATATTAAAAATCAAAAATTACAATGCTTAGGTAGATGAAAAAAAAATTACAATGCTTTGATAAATTGATAAATTGCAAAAAGGGAATGAGAACAATATTCATTGCAGTACATATTGTGAAATTCAAAAAAGAATACAATAAAATGTATAATAATCAATAAACTGTAAGGTACATTTTCAATGCGTCAGAATGATAAAAGATACATAGAAAAATGTACCATAAAATGTTTAATAAGGAGCCAATATAAATTGAAAAATTTTTTACAATTACACAAGGAAGTAAAAATATTAAAAATACCAAAATACAATGCACTGACAAAAGTTAAGAAATAGGAAAATAAACAATTTACCGTGAAGTACCTCGATGAGGAATGAAGAAACACAATATATTAAGAAAACATTAAAATATGCAATGTGACAGGATAATACGTAATGTGACATCTGTATGGTAAAGAAAGAGTTTATTCAAGGCAACCTTACGAAAACACATTTGACACATTCAATGAAGTTCAAGTACAATAGTGAGAATCTGCAGTGAAAAACAAAATATGTTTCTATTATATCATTATTATTTATGTTGTTTTTTTTCTTAAATTCTACATGACTTACTTTACAACTAGTTACGTTAGACGATTTAATATCAGCATGCAGTTCTTGTCTTTTTATTTTTGTTTTTATACGTTAGTTTACTCTTTTTGTTATTATTTTATTATTATTTCTATTTCGTTGTAAATAACTTCAGCAGAACATAATTAAAATTGCTGTATAAGCGCTAGGTTGATCAGTGAAGTCAGTAACTTCTATTAATTTATCTGAACAATTATATTTCCGTCATATGTCATTGACCTAGGATTATGCGCGCAATAGAACGGCGTGTTCATAATATTGAAGTGATACTCCTTATGAATAGGATGTAAATTATGACTTCCCAATATATTATTTCGTATATGAGACAACTAATATTTTAATTTATGAGATATCTAAAATGTGTGGCATAATGCGGTATGATCTCTTGTAATCCAAGTAACTGTATAATGTTTATTCGTGATGCTTTCAATAAACTAGAATTAATTGATACGTCTTGAATGTCATTTGGACAACTGAGGTATGTAGCGCAATATATAGGTCACGATGTTTACGTGTTGCTATAAAATACATAAACAACGATGCGGATTCCTTGGCTTTCTGGAATAACATATGTAATCGATAGATACGATCGTTCAATTTGATTCATAAATTCCATTAAACATGCTTTGAAATCAGTATAGCAAGTGAACTCGCCTGCTGAAAATTTCGCTGTATGACTAATTTGCTGAGTCTCAACCGTTTGAGCTGCAATCCTTTCTTCTTTTTTTCTAATATTCTTCACGAATATTTCGACAATAGCAAGCATCGCTTGCTCTAATAGTATAAGCGTTTTTGAGTTTGGACCAATTGCTGTTAACACGTTTTAATTCTATTATCAACTTGTCAGGTATAGGAGAAGAAATCATCTCCCTTTCGAGCAATATTACCGAAAATTTAAATTTCATTATTCTGTTGCTTTAGCATATTTGTATAACTTGCTAAATGTTGTGATGTTTTCATTGCTAGCATTCAAAATAGATATTTACCTATTTTATCAATGAAGGCAAAACTTCTCTCATGATACATTTGAAGAATGCAAAACACCTTTCTGAATTAACTAATTCATTAATGAGATTGTTATATTAAACTGCTTATTCTATGTAATTCGTATTGACTTTAAGTGTGAAAGAATATCATTTATGTAGCTACTGTTGACATCTCTGTGTCAATATTCGATAAATTCGACTGAATAATTCCTTAAAAGCTTGATTTGAAAGTGCAAATCCACTTATCGGCTGAATTATAAAATAGTGGGAGTGGCTAGATATAGCCTTTAGCGTAAATTGTTTTTGTTATGTTACTGCGGACACTGAATTCAAATTTTAAAAAAATACAATCCTACGAACCAAATCCATATTCCATCCATACATTAAAGAAAAAAAAGAAGTTGAGAGGTTTGGATCCAGAAAGAAGAAAACGAGATAGAAGGTATGAAGAAAGAATGGAATGGAGGATAGGACTATAATCTTTTCTCCCAATATACGACAAATTTTCTTCTGAATTTCGTATTTAATTCAATTACGAACTATTCGACCTAGTCGTGTACGACGTGTATTCGATTGTATGCGATTTGTAGGTGTACATAATCTATGCTAATACTAGTCCTGTAAGACGAGTATAAAAAGTTAATATGAGCTTGTAGTTCTTGGTTTCTTTATTGTTTTATATTATTTTACTCTTTTTTGGTACTTTTTTATTTTTTTATTTTTATTTTGCATAACATCAGCATAACATATTTATCAGTGACTACGGTTATTATTTTGCTTCAGCGAAGTGTTGTAAAAAGAACTCTCATTATTATGGATAGTACTTGTAAACCAATATTGAATTTATCTTCTTAGTGCATACATAATATCATTAAATACAAGAGACATTGATGTAAGAATGTTTGCTTAGGGAATCTTGCAAGAATTTGGTATTAATCAAGGGTAATGAAGATGAAAATGTTAGCGTTATGTTAATTCTACTATAATAACCATAACGTATGTTCATTTGCAATCAACCCTTGACCTGTGTGTGTATGAAATTGCATTTAATCGAACCTATGAGCAGTAAGTGAAAATATCATTAAAATCGTAAAACTGAATCGACATGATTTAATGCATCATTAAAATTGTAAAACTGAGCGTGTATTACTGACATTACCTATGACATACGAAAGGGAATGTATTACCGTTATCTTTCAAACAAACTTTACTCAGAAGTTGATCATATGCAGGCAATAGCTGCTCAAAATGCAATATGCATTCAAAAATTCAATATGCAGAGCATTCTCTCTGCTTCAAAAATTAAATATGCAGGCCATTAGCTGCTTACAAAACTCTGTGTTGGGCAATCGCTCAGACACTTGAACTATAGAAAAACGTATATAATAAAATAACACTACAATATCTTTTGATGCTGCAAAACCATAGAAGGAAACTCTCTTCTGACTGGTTTGAAGACATTAGAACCGTACATTTGGCGTTTTGCCAAGACAATACCATATAGTATACATTATAGTATACATTCATATGATTTCATATGAAACACGTAAGAGAAATTCTCAATAACATTATCGAACACCAATGAGCTAACAAAACAAATAACTTCTGCATCAATGTTTGAAACGGCATAGCGGAAAGTACAATGCTCCTTAAGATAGGCAAATACGGTACGATCGATTATGTGTGATAGTAGCGAGACATGTATAATGTAATTTGAAGTGTCAAGACGAGTAGGTTTGATGTTTGATATAAATGCTTAAAGCATGGAATGAAACTTAGAGGTTCATTCACACTCTCTGTAGTAGAAATCTTAGCAACTCTGATGTATGTTAATGACAGTAAGTAAAACAATGTTATGTACTCAATGAAAAATGAAATATAGCATAATTTAGATTGGTGTTGTTAATCGTTTGAGATTTACGAACTAACTTTCAATGTGTCATTTAAAAAAAATCAAAATAAGAGATAGAAAAATCATACCTTTGTGTGATATACCACAATGAAGAAATATTCTTGATATGAACTAAAAGCAAACAATATATCTATTGTCTCTAATACAGAAAGAGTCCAAAATGTTAAAGTCACTTTCACTGGGAAGGAGATTGTTAATGCTGTTGTCGCTGATCTGAGGAGAGTGTAGATGTCGCTGCAATTCATTTTGGGTTGTAGTTAGGTCAAATGTGGAGCTGGACTTAGCACTGTATGCATTCGGAATGTTGTAGTCTCAGGTATTACTGCAAAAAGAATTCTCATAGGCGATGTATGCATTTTATGCTGCAATCCTCTCATAGCTGCAATCATATTCCTTCCGCTGTGATATTTCTGGTTGCTGTAGTTTCTAAAATGAGTGAAGAAGTTCTAATTTGGGTTTTCTCTTTGGGACATGGCGGCGTTGTAGCTTCTGGAGTTGATGTAGCATAGCCGGGAGGAGTGAAGTCTAATGGTGTTAAGAGAGGTGCGGTTGCGGATGTTGTCAGTCTCGCAGAGCCAGGCGAAGGAAAGTCTTATAAGCGTTTCGGCAATAGTCTATTTCTTAGATAATAGTTCATGACACTTATTCTTGTTATTCGCCACAACTATATTATGATAGAGAAGTCTAAGGTTGTTGTTTAGACGTTTTCTATCATAACCTTCTTCTCGTGTCTAATTACGAGAAGGTAGAAAGTTCAGCATTCATAAGAATAAGTTGTCACTTATGATGGTGTAGATACGGTTACATCTTTTTGTGGGGAATGCTTTGGCTACGAGAAGGTACCAAGAATCGGTAAGAAATAGACATGAAACTCTTCTGAGCCTGGAATCGTACTGAGAATAAAGCAGCCCAACGCCTTTTTTATATTCTAAAGGCTGCCCTATCACGAGTGTTTCATCCAGTCTCAAAAGATGTTTGTCTAAAAATCACGCGTGCTTCTTGCGTGCTAGCCAAGGACAGCTTTAACTTTATATCACGTTTTTTTTTGGGGGAGATAGAGTGTGAGTGTGTGGACGGTTTTTTTCCGAAGTAACAACCTTTTGGATCATACATTGCCCATAACCTTCCATTATCAAGTGGTCATTCACATCGTGAACTTAATTAATTTAATTAATTCCCTAGGGTGATTATCAATTACTTTGTTCCCAACATCACAACGCAATTTAATAAGGTTTTATTGATTGAATGGTGAGATAAAACATTATTTGGCTTCTATCCGATGGTGAACTATTGAACTGGCTTATTAATAAGGCTTTTTTCATTACCAAGTGAAAGCTGAACAAAAATAAATGCTTAATCTAAATTCATTCCAATGTCCTTATTATATTCAGGATATGAATTATTGATTGGGCCACGCTTCTCCTACACTCCAAATCAATATCAAAGCACTATCTTAAATTTGGATGTTTTTGTCTTCCAATAACTAGAGATTTCAATATGTTGTACACAAATTAATATTTTCGTTTCTTTCTTTTACAATTTATATATATATATATATATATATATATATATATATATATATATATATATATATATATATATATATATATATATATATATATATATATATATATATATATATATATATATATATAATCTCCTGTGTGAGACAGCATTTTGTAATGATGTAACCTTATATATCTTGTCAAGGGCGGGGACTGAAATATCTATCCAGAAGTGAATTATATTTTGGAGACAAACACTTAGGTGTTTCTTGCATGTCAAAAGCTTTTATCTCGATATCAGCAAGTGATATTTTAAAATCCTTTGAACAATTTGATGAGCCGCTAGCTTTAAAATAAGATAGACCAGAACCATAAGTTCTGCTTGAACACACAGTTAACAATTATTAAAAGACATGGACTTATTTACTATTACCATGAAGACGCCTGTGAACGTACCACTTCTAAATAGTAAATATATTTTGACATTCAATGATCATTTAATAACTACTTGAATATTAATTAAAGAGGATTTTCAGAGTGAGTTTGTATTTTTTTTACTGGTTTTTAATTGTGATAACAATGATATACACTTCCATCTATAAAAAAATTAAAAATTTTAAAATACCTGATGCAAATATAAAAGTTGACTCCATGGATAACTAAATCACATAGAGTTAAAAGATTTGTATTAATAGTTGTTCCGGTGTAATTTTATTTGTCGTGCTTTATTGTGGATAAATTGCAAGGTAAAAAGGCGGACCTGTTATGAAAAGAAGGAATTACTATTCAACATTCGCATCTCAAACTTTCGAACAAAGTAAAATGATATCGTGTATTTGCTTGTTTGATATAAAAAGAGTTAAATTGCGAATGGAGACAAAAAGTAGTGGTAGTATTTATTGATGTTTTGAATAAAAATATGGGTATTTTTAATGTAACTTGCCAATTCTGTAATTTCAACACGTCCTAGCTGCTTGACCCTCTTCGTGTTCTTTAATTATAGTAGCAATTTCATCATGTAATAACTATCTGGCTTTTTAAAACTGCTTACATCACGGAATAAAATTGATCGTGCCCTAGCTTTTTGGCTCTTTTGATCTTCTCAAATCATGGAAGCAATTTCATCATGCCCTTAAGATCTGTTCCTTTTGATCTTCTCAAAGCATGGAAGCATTTTCATCACGTCATAACTATCTGGTCCTTTTGATCTTCTCAAAGCATGGAAGCATTTTCATCACGTCATAACTATCTGGCCCTTCATCTTTTTAAATTACGAAAGCAATTCGAAAATGAAATGTTAACTAAATTTAAAAGGGTTCAAACTCACACGTAGACCTTGAGAACAACTCTAACTGAGAATCTGTACCAAAATAACATCCATGTCTTAAAAAATAATCAGGTATACAATGCGTATACCATCCTATCGTTCTATTTCAAATTATGTATCAAATGATCGTACTGAAATGCTTGCAATATAATAAAACTAGCAATACACTCAACTAATTTTGAATACATTAAGTACTTATCAGAATACTTTTCTATTACTCACCCATACAATAGTCAATACAAGTAATACACAATTAAGATAGACGGCGTATTTGTTTGTTATTAGACCTGACAAATCATGCGTTTCCATTCAACCAGTTACTGCGCAGTATTATGTTCGTTCATTCGATACACCAAATATTTCGCGCACAAAACCGGTAGTCATGTCTTCAAGTTTGAATGCTCACTCAAATTTTAAGTTTATTTATGCGCCGTATATACCAGTTTAAATATTAAATTGAAATGAAGGAGGGGTCACAGTGCCGTGTTTCATGAAGAACAAAATCTGTTAAATCTACAATGCACGAGGTACGTGTACTTGATACCTTAGTGTTGAAGAGTATTCAAGAGCATAGCTTTCTAACTGAATTCATATAAGTTAAAGTGCACGGACGGGTGCTAGATTATCCAATCTCTGTTATTTGATCCTACTTGTTGGTAATTAACTTCACACTGGTCGCTATTATAGTTTCAAGACTAATAATGATGTTGAGGACATATACAGTATTTAAAGTTACAATGAAACAAAGAAAGTGAAAGTTATACGCTTAAATGTAAAAGGATTTACTGCTTCCTCCGTAGCTTCAGAACGAATACGTTCTCTATCACCCATTTGTGTTCTTATTGGTTTCCTCAAAAACTTCAGAATAAACAATGGTCAGACGCACCAATTAGCATTATTACCGACTTCCTGAATAACTTAAAAGTAAACAACTGTAGCATCACAGATATTTGTTTGATACAACTTTTCGTTGATTTTGTTTTGACTTGAACAAAAAGTTTAAAGAACCAACGAAACATTAGGCACACATGATAAAGAAGCTATCCCCCACTTTTCAATTTTGTACAGACAATTTTATTCCTCGACATCAAGGAGGCTATTTACTATTATTTCTCTATTTTGGTTAAAATATTAACGTTTTCAGGTGTCAAAGTTTTTCTATACCCCTTTAGAAAAGTAAATATAAACTTATACATTTTCAAGCACGCTACCGCATTACTGTAATTACCACTCTGTAAATTAAATCGATATGTTGCGAGATATTTAAGGCATTTAACGCGCTATTATCATTTAAAATGAAAGAAATAATAGGAAATAATACAAAAATGCAAACTGGATTTAATGGTTATTCAAATCGATTCTTCATTCACGTCAAACTTTCGTCACAAAATTAAAATCTGCCTGCAAGCATTTCTCATTTAATCCGCGCATATTTGATCACAAATGAACAAAATAAAATGATTTTAAAATACTAAAACTGGTGTTTGTTACTAATGAAACAATGTCTATAAATACTAATTCATAATGATTACTGGTACTAAGATTTCACTGATTTTCTTACAAAATGAACGTCACGCCACTCAAGTCAGCTGGTACACACAATGTTGTACGGTAAATAATTCTGAAATTGTAGAATTAAACAATTCCGTTATTCTCAAGGCTATGAATAATTAAGTCCGATCTTTCACACCTTTTCGTGTGAGCCGCATCAATCAGCTACACCGACAACGTCACAAATCCAGTGTCTTTGGTTTGTACTGGAGGCTGACAAAATAGAGTGATTTAATTGTTTTTCAAATTAGCACAAGGGAGGTCACTCGAAACTATATACATAATTAGCAAGGGAAACAAGTCACTAGAGTTGAATCACGACGATGAAATACGGTTATCTCCTTTAATCTCTAACACGTTTCGAATGTAACGGCTAATAGTGAGATGGCTACTTTTATGCACAAAATTAATGTTGCATACACAAGCCTAATATAAAAGATTCATAAAAAAGCAATGGTGATGTCAAAAGGTCCATATTTTTGGTTAGGTATAATAAAGCAAAACATTTGAACTGACAAGTTAGTGGAGATTCATTGTATACAAAGTTGATTCACCCCACCCTCAAAGTTATAGCATGGATTTTGATGTCCGCATGCCATTTTGGAGAAAGCGCGAGGCTCACAGTGCAAGATAATACCCTTTCTCTGGGTCATAATTTTCGAAAAACATCGTGTATTTAATGTTTGATGCAATTCAAAATAGTTGTCATCCAGGCAGTGTTTGAGAGCTACACACCTTGAACCAGTGTGTCTACTGCTGTATATGACTAGCTCTACTTCCTAGTCGACTATGGGCATTTCACTGGCTACATACCGAGCAGTGATTAAATGATGTGAACATGCCTCACATCAGTTTGAAAAACAAAACACAAGCCGGAAAGACTAAATACACATATATAACCATATATTTAATTATTACACAATAATAGCTCAAAACGTCACACCATAGCTTTAAATGAAGAAATGTGTCAGTGGCCAGTTGAAGAAACTGTAACCTAACTACAAATCTTATTTGTAAAGAGAGATAACTCTTTATGCTCGTCTAATACTTTTAAAGAATTCATCTAATATCGAAATTCGGATGGCGATGATGGCGGATTTGCTAATAGTCATGTGTCTTTTAAATCAGTAAGTATATTCAACTGATATGATAGAATAATACCACTATATGACCACGGCCTTGATATGGTACAGTTGAATTTCGTTCAACTGTGATGAAGGCATAATATGTGTAAACAATACAAGTATTACAGATTTCTTTAAGTCAATATCCATTCCATCATATGCTGTATCTAAATGGAGGTGTAATGTGATATCATTACATGTTGATATTTAGTACCATTTTATAATTTATTGTCTTGCCTGCCAAGAGGTGATTTATACGTTCCTTCACAATCGAGAAAGCATTCAGCGTAACCTTTGTTAAATATGGAAATATGCTTTATCGAATGTTGAAATTTAGCATCTAATGGATTTGTACTTATCTCGTAACGCACATAATGCATTTCAAAGCCCAGTGCAAAATAAAGGGATTTTTCGAGTAATACGAAAACGAATTTGCCACATTTTCGGAATAGCTTTTATACAATTCTTCCATCATTGGAATTCACTTTCCAAAGGAAGGTGCATTTAGTATGAAAGGATATATGGGCATAGAAATCGATTGGTAAATAAAAATTTAGCTGATCGAATGCATAATCAAATAGTTCATTAAGGAGAGAGATCAGTGTATAAGTAGAGAGATCAGTGTATAGCAATTATGCAAGTTTTTTATTCACACCACTTTAAAATTCAATAATCAAACAAGGCACACAACAACGAATATGTTAATGCATCATAGATTCAGAATAATAACTTTCAAGAAGCAGATCCGGGATTTGTTCTTGGTTTTGTTTTTAAATTTATTATTGTTTTTTATATATGATAATGCGACTGACCTACTTTGCGAATGAGTTTTGTTTCATTTGTTGTTCTCTATCCCTTTTTATTCAAACATGTTATAATTAGATTTCTTTTATCACGTTAAACATAGATTCATCAATTTTTGTTATCAAAATTATTTGAATTTTATTGTTTGTGTTTATAACCGATATTCAGTTCACATCAGAAGTGAACACAAGGTAATACTTACCATACACAAACTTGAAGGAAATGTAAAAATTGCATTATCACAGTAATAGTTATTTGTGCATTGTGAACAAAAGGGAATGAAATCCAATCATAGACCACAATATTTTAACAAATAAATCAACGCCATTTTTTTTCTCATCAAATCAGGTCTAGTTTATCATAAGCCATTACACATAGTTAAACTTGCTTACATCGACACTGTGAGAACCACATAAATTGGCCGTTTTCACATGTACATAGCTGCCAATTAACTTGTCGCAAGAGGTCGAAACATTAACAAATCACATTAGTAGTAGAGGAAAACAAGGTTATCAACTCAAACCCTTATTGAACCCCTCAAACAAATTCAAACTATATCCTAAACTATACCCCTACCCCTTTTTTACAAAAGTATTAGTAAGGTTCTTAGCGCACCCCCCTCTCTGTTATTACAGTGCTAGTGAATCGAGGTAGAGATGTGATCGATATCCAGGTAAGCTAACGCAAACTCGGTCATTATACAACAAAAGGTGGTAGCCTACGTACCCTGTCCTGTATTTTTACACAACAACAGGTGCAGGTATGATGCCATGTGATCAGTGAATCATCCAGGTAAGCTACACAAGGATGCGTCATATAGAGGTTGTGGACCAATGAAATCTCACAATATTCACACGTGATCGTCAGTGTATAAAAGACCTGTAAATTCATAATTACGCAGTAGAGCGGCCTTCATCAGGTAGACAAGCGGAAATTAGAACGTGGAGCTTAATCATAGTGGCGGACCTTTACAGAGCGAGATATTTTATACCTCATTACCAATGATTAATCTTTCAACTGTTGATATTAGAAATACTTCATTATCACGATTGTAGAGACTAAATTTTACTTTACGGCTCACACATCGACGGACTCGAAATAAATCTTTTATCTGTGGTTTGTTTAGAGGATATTTTTTGTCGGTAAAATATACCTTTGACCGATAGAGATCAATTGTGAGTTTAGTATATTTTTGTTGGCTAATCGGATTTTGAAAGTTTTTACATTCCGCTAGCAACTTTTGATACAATTGTTCGAAATAATTGAAATACTCGCTGTTATCAGATCTGATGAATGAAAGTTTTAGCTTGTCACGTGTTCCAGTAAAACATGTACCTGATGTTTCATTATTAAATTCAACTGTCAATTGTTTGCCGTCCATCATTAGATATTTTATTTTACTACTATAGCTATTTGTCAGTGTCAAATTTTCAAACATTGTATATAAAGATTAGATAAAATTTTAGTCGATCATCATCATGACAATACCCAAGAGCAAGTGTATCTACCACATTTTCACAATAACGTTTGTCATCAAAATTACACAATCCAAGTTTGATAATGACATCTGTTTCAAGCTTATGATGATTAGTCCGAATTGCCATAGCTCTCATAAAACTATCACCGCCATCAAGCGCGTACTTGTGTAGTCATCAAATTTCAACAACTTTTTAACACAATCAGAAGGCAGACCTTTTGCCTTTTTCGTTATTTTATTATTGTCCCATACTACGGCATACATTTTGCTGCGTAATCCGATAAAGTATTTGATAGCGCTCGAGTTCATTTCATCTTTGAACTTACCAATAACCTTTTTATTTGTGTCGTCATAAAATTTACTGTCACGTGGGTAATCAGAAAGATTAAACAGATGTCGATTATCGTACATGTCCTGATAGATGTCCTCCCATTCGATTTCATATACGAGCGAATCAGTACTAGTAAAAAATAATCTACTTGCCGGCCACTGATTTTTAACAAAATTATAATGAAAATCGTACATCAGCCACTTTGATAAATCTAACACTGCAGCTCCAACGTAGATCGGCCTGTTTAGTTTTAGATTTGTTTTTCTTATTTGTATCTCAACAAGATTTTCATTAAAAATTTTAATGCTCACAAAAATCATCGTCTGACACAAGTTTGTTTCTGCGATTGATATCATTAACTATTTCGATATTTACGCGTTTCCTAATATTCTCCATCATATTACCAAAAACGGAATTGTTCATCAGTTTAGAAGTTTATCTCAAAATCTGTTTTGCTGCAGCTCTTCTTGAAGTGTTTGAGTTAATGTAGCCTCTCATCCATGGCGACTGATTAAATTTTAATACACGATGAACTTTTCTCAACACAAGTCCAGCATCGACTGCTTGTTTTAAAACTTTGTAATGCAAAACATAATTTTTCTTATCGAGTAAATTTGGTACTAGTTTCTTGACCATGGAATGTTGCCTTGGTGATGCTAACACTTGTTGTTCTGATAACAAACTATAATCTATAACCATCGATTTCGCGCAGAAAGGATAATCGTTATATAATTTGTGTAGCCAAGTTGGATAATCAAGATCAACTTAAACGAAATATAAATATCTTCGGGTATCTTTTTTCTGTTTCAGATAGAAATCGGTCAGCCATCATCCAGTGAAATCCACCAAGAGGCATTGGTTCTATCATTGAACCACCATATCAGTTGTTACAATCTAGATAAATTATAGACTTCGAAGGAAGATCAGGATTATACTCTTTCAATTATTTGTTGTTTTCTTCAGCATATTTCTTCGTTATCACGCTAATACCGCCTCTGATAATTTTATCAATAAAATTGAACATATCAACGTCAGTCAGTAATTCTAACCTTACCTTACTAAACTTTAGCAGAGCATCCCATGACAGCCCAGGGGCAGAATAATACCAGCAAGGATCTAGTCCGTAATTGTCATAACTTACTTCTCGAAAACTTTCAAAACATCTGCTAATACTAACACGTCAGTTTTCAGGTATAAATCATGATAATCACCAAACATCTCACAATCAAATTCTTTCCAGGTATTTTGGGCATACTTATACTCATCGTCGGTGATATGTTCATTTTTCAGGTGCGAGTAAAATTTGTCTTTGTCAGGTAAAGATGTTTCATCAAATTTACTCCAGTCGTCGAGATATTCGTATGGAAAAACAACTTTTTTTTAGCTAGTAGATTAAATTTATCTCCAAAACAGTCTCTTAGGTTATCCAATTTACTACAACCTTTTGCTAGCTCATCTAACGAGGCTGCCATAAACTGCAGGCTGTCAATGAAACGCAATTTACCTAGCGTAACTGACATATACTTTTCAAAATTATCTGGAATGCATTTGATGATATTATCGAGTTTCAGATGAGCTTTTATGTCAGGATCACCAAAAGCTTCTACTATAATGTAACTATCATATCCTCGAAAGTTGCGAAGAATAACTGGAATAAAATCTGGAGCATGAAATTTTAAATTACACTGATCATAAACCGCTCGACGGTACTGTCCGGTTAAATGGCAATGGTCATGTACTTTTTTGTCAGTCCTGACATTGTCAGTATCATCAAAAGCTTTTTCACAAATATAACAAATTTCCGCTCGTGATCGGATTCTTGTTGAGGTGTTAATTGTAACATTGGAGTTACTTTTTTCAAGCGAGTAAATACATTATCAACTTCACTGATCAACTGCTTGAGAGACCAGACAGCTGGAATTTTACCACAATAGTTTTTGATTGGTTTAGATAATTTAGAATCAGTACAACAAACTACCTTATACGCTACTCCACACGAAACATGTCTTTGAATTTTTCTTGTACTCGATTGATTAGGATTATTTTCTACGCCAAGTACAGGTTGAAGTAAGCATTCGAAATCAGTGTATATGACGAAAGGATTTTTTAGTTTGTGATTATGATGGACAGACTGTAACACACTATCTTTTTTAGATGGCATTGTTATTCTTTGTACATCACTACAGTACTGCAAATGATTTTGTAATGTTTCATTGTTTGTACAACCGTGTAAGCAGCGGTAACAAAAGAACTTTTTATTCTTATTCTTATTATTCTGTTTATTACCTAGTCCGTTAATGTTTTTAATCCAAACGTAATGATTTTTACAAAACAGTAAATTTATACTCGATTGTGAAGCTTTTTCTGAAATATATCTCGGATATACGTTCTCCTTTTCCTCTAGTCCGAAAACGTTAATCGAAACATTGTTTTGCTTTACAAAATTTGGTATTTGATTTTCTGCCACTGGAAAGTTAATATCTTTAAAACTTAATCTTGACACGTGACTAATATATTTCGCAACACGTGTAGCGTTTTTTGTTTCTGTTGGAAATAGTGCGGAAAGAATAGCCCATTGGAAACATTTGTTATCTTCGTATTTTATGTTTATAAAACATCTTTTATGTTTTATTTTTAGTGGTAGGTCAATATACGAACTACCGCGTAATGCGTCATATTTCATCGTGTGAAACAAAATTTCTTTGATTATTTCAAACTTCCAAACGGAACCTAATTCGGTGAATTCCTTTTTGTTTTACAAATTTCTTGGTGTATTTCGTTAGTGATAAAAGATCAGTACCAAGGAAAATACGTCTTGATTTTGCGTTCATATCTGGGATTGCAATTTCCTTTTCAGTTGATTCTTTCGTTACAAGTAGCTTTGAAAATATAACATGATATTGCACTAATAAACTTATACTTTTGTGTTTTTCGAGCTCACGTTTTACAGTTGTTTGTAGTAGGTGGTATAGGTTTTTTGCAGTAAAATTTACTAGCACAATCTGTTTATCAAACCGAAAACTGTTGTCAAAACCTGCAAAAGCAGTCGCTATTTCATCAGGTTCTCCCATAAAGCTTTTTTTGGCTATATCACACAATTTCGACATTGCTATACTATAGTCTAGTATCTAATTGATAATTTACCGCACACGGCGCATGCGCTAGAAAACAATTAGAGTTATACAAAGTTACTATAGTATAATGACAGCAAATCTGACAAGTGCACCTGAGCAAGAGGTATATCACGTTCACCCAAAGTATAACTTATACGCTGGAAATGCATTAGGTTCAGTCATTAATATCAAAACTATAATATCTGTTGGCAAATTAACGCCAGCGGGTTATCAGTTTAGTGTAAAGGGAGATAATGACGAGAGGATTGCAATGCTTAGAAAAGATTTTATTTATACGTTGTTCTGCGATGATATTCCCAAGGGACAGCGTGTATATCATGTGAACAGTGCAGTCACTGATGACAATATTGAAAACTTATCTTCACAAAACGAGTTTTGGCATCATCCGGTCTTTGATTTATATGAGGCTAACGATCACGTTATTATTAGAAGCAAAAAAAAATAAAAATGTTCTTGGTGCTATAAGCAATATGGGATATATCATACTTGGTGTTAGAAAAACATTGACAGATCAAGTTCGTTATTATGGCCATAGGTTTGTTTATGAGGTGCTTAACAGACCTATACCCAATGGTCTGGTTCTTAGTCACAGCAATAACGTAAAAAACAGTCAATCGATTTGAAAATTTAGAGCTAGTGACGCAACAGGAAAATGATTAAAGAGGACGAGGTGGTAACGGTAGTAATTTTAGATGTCCAGCTAAACCTGTTGTTTCGTTAAACCTCAAAACGGACGAGGAGATGAAATTCAAATCGATTACAGCTGCGGCAAAATATTATAAGATAAAATCCCGCAGTCGTAAAATTTGTAGCTGATGGAGTAAAAAATCAACTTTTTCAAGCAGTTACAATACTAGGATTGTTTTTAGATATGATATTTTGTAATTCGGTTTTAGTCAAACAATGATTACCAAATGCTATAACATCATCATGATCAAATTTTAGCGTCGGTACTGCACTTTCATTAATTTTATTTTTTTCTGCTTCTGTTATCAATATTTTATGAGAATCTGTTAGCAATATTTTATGAGAATCTCCTTGCATTACAATGACGTCAACAGAATATACAGTATAAGCCGACAAACATTTTCTTACCGCTTCGGCTAGATCTTTGTAATTTACTATATTAACATTTTTGACATTTTATCTCGTCAGTCATCTTACAATACGCAGAAGATACTAGTGATGTCAGCGATAAGGTCGCCAGGGATAAGGTCACGCATATATTACATTTTCCAAAGATTTTGTAGACAAATCTGTTGGTTATAGCGAAGATTATATTTTATATAACAACGAATCTGATGATGATGGTGAAATAGTCACTGTTGCTGACAGATCTAATTACAGCAGACCAACAACTGAACGATATAATGCCAAGTATCACATTGCAAAAAAAAATAATGAAATTTTTATTTTACCGTTGCCGAACAGCAAATATTTTGACAGATAAATCAAACCTTTCATAAAAATCAATATTCAAGGCCGACAGAAAAATAACAAATTCGATGTCATATTTGTCAAAATTTTTAATCTAATGACGATCTCTGACGATCGCAGACAATATCTAATATCGTTATGTAAAACAGTAAAATGTAAATCTGTCAAACAAAAGTATAAGGAAATTTATAATATCATTATATCATAGTTTGTTTGGTTGGGCTCTAACTGTTAAATTTATCGCTATACCTACGCCATTTGATTAAAATTTTATCTCCTTTCTTCCTAATCACTTTTTCAATTACGAAAACATTCTGCTCAGTTTTCTGTAGTTCTTGTTTGTAAAAACTACCTATGATAGGATCCCCTGCCAGATCTTTTAACGTGTATGTCACAGGTATTGTTAAAAGAACTTTATCAACCACAAATTCTTCTTCGCTCCAATTCGGAAAAATCCTTTTGCAAATACCCTTTTTATCAAAGGAATTCTAACTTTATCACCAACCTTAAATTTATGTCTGCGGTACATGTTTTCATTTGCTAATATTGGATTTTTAATAGCATTATTAGGTGACATTTTGATGGTTCGGTGTTTCGTGTAATTATATTCGCATACGTTATGAGAAAGGTCATCGATGTATATGTTGGTGTTTTTAGCTGACATATGTTTGTGTATTTTTTCGTTTAGCGTGCGAATAACTCTTTCGACAACAACGCTTTTACCTTCGTTTCCTGTAACATATTTTTTATATTATTTTGTTTTAGAAACTGCCCAAACTTTTTGTTAAAAAACTCAGCTCCGTGATCAGTCCTGATTTTATTTGGTTTTCTTTCTGCAAGATCATCGTATACTTTTTTCCAAGTCTAAGTTTATATTTTACTCCAATCATTCCCTGAACAAATCTTCTATCAAAACGTTTACGTAGATTTGTTGGCTCCATATCACGTAATTTGTCGAACATTAGTTTATCACAATCTGCTTTCGAGTTTTCATTATCACGATAACCGATATAATGACGCATCGCTATTGCATCCACTTGATTATAAGGTTCTTGTTCTGGCAATGGAGTGTCGTTTTCATCTAATTGTTGATCTAGTTGATTTTAAGGTCCTGTATCCCGATCACCTGGCAAAGTCGAACCGCCTTCTGGTTTTGGTAATTTTCCAATAATTTTGTGTATATGTATACCTGACCCTATTATTTCTCTGTTGTTAAAACATTGACAGTATGCGACAATTTTATTTTGCTCCAGACACAAATCTCTGTCAGAATCACAGTTGCATATCATTCTATATTTTTAGTCGTCTACTAAAATAACCTCCCTGACGATATCAGGATAACCAGATCCTATCGACATTGACGCTGGGGACATTTTCGTTAAAAGTATATTTTTTCTTTTCCCGCAGAGTGCACAAAAATCACTTTAATATCATCCTGTTGTTTTTTTCTGTTGTTTCATTAACATTTTTGTTTTAGTTCTACACTTGAGAAAATATGTTGACATTATTACATTTGTAAGTTTAGATAAAATTAATTGTAATCTCATCATTAGCGTGAGAAGGCTGCTTGTCAAACTGTAAAATAAATTTTTAAAAATTAAAATTTCTGCTCATCTGTCGGATAAACATAATACAATAATATCCGCAAGTAGACGTTCAAACAGGCTGGAGTTGACTTGACGAATAATATACCTTTTTATATTTTTTTGTTCATATACCTTTTTATTACATCGCTTGGAGGAAGTCCAAACGAATCGAAATAGTTATTATTATAAACTGCTACCCAATGTGTACCGGATCCGTCATTGAAATCTTGCAAATTTGTCACACACGAACTTACAGTTGACGGTGATTTTATTACTGTGAGTTCATCTTTAGAATAAACTCCGTGAAATCCAGGAACTGCTTTTAACTTATCGATTATATCAGAATTACTCAGCGCTGTGGTCGTGTTCCCGGTAATGTTAGGCCACGGCCGATTCCTAAAAGATTTGGCAGCAAACTTCCCCCTAGTCCCGCCAAAAGTGGAAACGGAATAATTCCTCCTTGTTTTGGTTAATTGCATATGCATTTGCAATTAGTTGTTGGCGATTTTGTTGTTTTCTTTCTTTTTTGTTTTCCTTTTTTTCTGGCGATTTTGTTGTTGGCGATTGTTTTCTATTGTGGTATTATGATATATCAGTTACAAAAAATTTACAATTTTTTTATTCCACTTCCACGAATGATACCATTACTCTCAACAGCTTTCTTCGTTGCGCCAGAGACTGCTCCTAACATTGCTGCTATTCCTAATGTTCCCAACACCTGCAATACTTTAGGTATTATTGTGCTAGCTAATACTGATAATGCCGGACCAAAAACCACCTTTGACAATAATGTCGTTTGCCATCGATGTTATTTGTGCAGCATTCAAATGTAAAATAATTTTTTTACGATCATACTTCTTTACTTGATTTTTTGTTAGCATTAATTTTGTTAAAACACCATCAGAAATATTAGTATTGATTTTAATGATACCTGTTCTCGCATTGCAATAGCAGCTACTAACTTTTTAACTTGGCCATCGGTCAAATATACTTCTTTTACAATATATTTTACCATTTTATATAACAACTGTAGATTAAACTTGCACTGTCATTTTACCTCCAATAGAATCTACCGTGATAAATCGATCACTAAACATTAATGCGTATACGTACAACGGCGCTATTGGAACCGCACTGTCGAAATACACAGACCTAAAAAAGTTCCCACGACGTAAAGTTGTCGCAAACGCTGTAGGTGATATCTGGGCAATAGATTTTTTGGATGTATCCAATCTGGCTCTGTTTAACGTTGGCGCTGATGGCGATCGATCAAAAAGGTATTTGTTTAACGTTATATACGTCCAGGTAATTTCAATATCCGCTGTGCTGTTTACAATTCGCTCGTTATGTTTACTAACATCAAAATGAAATATAGGATAAAATGTACGAAATTCCTCTGCTGATATCTGAGTTCCATCTTCAACATCTTGATATTTTATGGATTGCCTCAAGAAGATAAATGTACGGTCGAGAAATATTTTTATTAGCATCATCTGAAAATTTGCACTCTATAGCTCGATCTGGATATTGCTTCGAATTTAGTCTAGCGTGTATTCGTCTCACATCAGCGTGGTCAAATATTGCATTATGTTCTTGTTGGTTGCTTCGTCAGGCGTGTTGTTGAAGTACGACAAATATTTGTCTCGGCAGTTGTTCGCCTGATGTTGCTGTGACCCGCCACGTGTAGCCGGTGGTATTTGGAACCGCTGTTTGATATATTTTATGCTGTTTAAAATAAATTTTGTTTGTATGCTTATCAAGTGTACTATTTATTTCTGACATTTTAGTGATCGATGGTGTTATACATGGCATCCACAAAGCAAGTTTGTTTATGATAAACTGTACAACATCACCATTCAGATCTAAACAAGCAATCGTTTTGTTCTGCTCGATCTAAAATAAGCGTATGTTTTACTCCGCGAAATACTTTATCATGATCGCGACAAAAGCCGAAAATCATACGTAGCGGAAGCATCATTGTAATTTGACGTGATCTTGCTGCAAGTTCTCATCGCCTAGCAAAACCTTCGTTATAACGTGGATTTCTCACGTCAAGTGTGTTAAGAAGCACAATTAACATCGCAGTACCGTTTGCATCTGCATCTGGTGGTGTTATATTAAGATTATTAAAAGCTATCGTAAGTAAAACTCTTGTAGCTTCTGCACTGGCCAATGCAGCAGGTGTTGCAATAGCTAGGACAGCAGCATTAGCAATGAGAAAATTTCTAACAATTCCAGCATTTTCATCAGCATTAGCTCCGTGTACTATAGCGCCTCTATTTAAAAATTCTGTTGATTCAGCTATACCCCGTTCAGTATCTTTAAACCACATCTTGCTGGTTGCAGTTCAGCTCGAGTAATCATCTGAAAACGAAATATTTAAAATTGTACTTGCAACTTGTAGATGACCTGAAATATATTCTACAATTTGATTGGCCAGTTCATATCTAGCACTTTTGAATAAACTCCAACCGTTATTTATAAGAGCTACTTCTGCTCCAACTGCATTTGCAGCAGGCGGATTGGCTACTGTCATAATCTGACCGCGTACTTCTAACATAGCCTTATGTGGCAGTAGAAATTCATCTTTGACACTGGTGTTAAATGTTCTAATACCAGCTTTATTTGGTTCGTTAGAGTTTTCATCAAGATATTCAACATACTCAAATTTTGTCACAGCGTTGTCGATGTCATGAGTTTCTGTTAACTCGAGATTATTTTTAGCAGACATTTTATTTATTAGATTATATAAAATTTTATTGCGGCAATGTTACTTTAGATATTAATTTTTGTATGATCTGCTCGCCCTTTGGTGATAATAGTTTTTTTTTGTTGTTATCATAGCTCGTTGAGTTTCTTTTTTGGAGCGATTTCTGAGATAGCTTGTTTGATTTCAGATGCAGTCGGTGGATCACCTTTTATTTTATCAGCTATTTTGTGTCCATCCGCAGTCCGAGCGGCAGATGCAGCCCCAGTTGCAAAGCTTTACCCTCGCCAATAGCAATTGTTGCAACTTTACGCGCTATACCCAGAATATTTTCAATAACTTTAGTAAATATATTTCAAAAAAATCCTCCTATTATTTTTCTTCGATAAACTTTTTTCTTTGTTTCTTTATATATGATGATGCATCATTTTTACTTTTGCTTGCGTAGATATAAGTAATATGTTACAAATTCATTATTAACATGCAACTGTTCTCCAAATTGATCTGTCAACTGCATTATTATACTTGATATTTGATCTCCAGCGTCTAAAGGATAATAGATAATATGTCGTGGAGTTATTTGCATGAGAGAACCTGCGCTATCTTTTGCAGACTCACTAGAGTTTAACAATAAGGTTGTTTGCATTTCTTTTATATTAGATCATTTTACAAAATTAAGTCGCGGTGTAGAGTTTCATATTCGTCAGATGTTAATAATTCGCTCGATCTTAGATGATCAAATATGTCAATGATTTCATTATCAATTTCAGCGCTATCATTCCAAGCTTTTTTCGATGATATTAATAACATTAATCTACGTATCATTTCAGTAGTTGATAAAAATATTTTTACACCAGTTCCTCTTTTTACTTCTCTACTTTTTTCTACACGAGTTGTATCGAGTATATCAAATTTTCTTTTAAAACTCCACCCTTTAACAAAAGGTTTCGCTCTACTATTTTCTGCTGTGTTTTCTAAACATGAAAGCGATAATACTATGTCTCATCCTATCATAAAGTGGACGCATATCATCAATTTCTGTAACCGTGTTTAATTCATCTTTAGCAGCAGCTGCGTCTCTTAATATTTCATCTAATCTATCGATTAATGCTTGATATTCTGCATCAGTCCACTTGCTTATATTATCAATATCTTTTATATTTTCTTTCTTTAAAAAATCATCATAAGCTTTAGGATCTATCGTATTATTTGCTCTTCTTATAAAATGAATTCTTCGCTCTCCAACCTCCATAAACTTTACAGTAAGATCACCAACTCTTTGTTGCTCTTCTTTGATATCTTTTATTTCTCCTGATAAATTTGTTAAAATATATTTTATTCCTAGTTTTGTTAACTCGGCTAATCTTCGCTCAAGTTCCATCGGATTCTTTATCAAACGATCTGTTTCAGGTTGTCTAGCAGCGGGATCAGCTATATTTGCTGTAAGTGCTTCAGTTAGTTTTCTTTTTTCTTCATCAGATCTAGTAACAATTTTTGCAGCAGCTGCTTCTTGCTGTTCTTTAACAGTTTCAACCAACCCTTTTTCTTGTAGTTGTTTTAGTTCTGCTTCTGATAGTGGTTTAGTTTCAGGTTGTTTTCCAAGCAGTGCTTTAGTAACTGGTTTGAAAATTGTAGCTGTTTCTTCTGTAGCGGTTACCTGTCCACGTCGTGCTTGCTGCACATTTTGCCTAAGTAATGCCTGAGATTGAGCAAGTTTTTTTTATATCTTTTATATTTTATCTATATCTTGCTCGTTTGTCCATTATTATTATTATTATAATTTTTATAAAATTGAAACCCTTTACTGTAAGTAAGTGTTAATATAACAGCGAAACATTTAATTGGATCATGTGTAAGTTTATCAAATAAAAAAGTTGTATTTATCTTTTGTAGCATTACAATAAGTTCAATAAATTTGTCTCTTGTCACCTCACCGCATTGCTCGCTTGCAATATTTCTAACGTCAACATTGTCCAGTCCTGGAAATAATATAAAACAATCAGTATTTCGCCGAATAAATCTGTCAACATTATAAAACCCTTGAGCGATATAAACAGAATTACATTGTTTGTTACGTGACGGTAAGACACACGATCTTATTTTATTCATCTCCATGTTATCTATCGGAATATCGTCAAAAACTACTATCTTGTGTTCATCTGCATCAAGTCGATTAATTGGAATAAGATCTTCTGGCTGCCTATTTATAAAACAATTTTCACCAGCTTTCAGATCATCACGAAGCTTGTTATTATACTCGCTTAATAACTCATACTTATCTTGCTGTGGATTGATTGTGTAAATATAAACTCTGTCATAGTTAAAATTATTACCAAGAAGCAAGTTCTTAAGCAGATTTGTTTTTCCTGATCCAGTTTGCCCAACAAAAAGATAATGACAATCAGGAAGTTCATTGTTATGTTTGTGCTTCACCAGTCTCTCTGTATCAAAGTTTAATGTTGACGATTTTGCCATTTGTATAATATTAATCTAGTGTTGATAATTTTATGTAGGACAGCAAATAATGAAATACTATACAAAACTTGGAACACTATCAGGAGATTTATCCACAGAAGGTTATCAAGGTGATTTATCCAAGTATGTAACTCTTGATCAACTCCAAAATGAAATCTATAATTTACTAAATGTAACCAGTGTAGATCAAAATGAAGTAGTCATTTTCCAGGACAAAGAAGGACGATTAAAGACGAGTAATGTACAACTCTCAGATGTACTTGTACGAAATCCTCCTGCGGTTGCTCATAATATCGTTACTTTTAACAATCGAGGTAAGATACAAAATTCTGGTAGATCAGTGAATGATTTTGTAAAAACAGCTGGTGATTTATTTAGTGGGAATATTGTTATGAACCAAAACAAGATTACAGATCTTGGATACCCAACTGAATACGATGACGCTGCCACTAAGAAATACGTCGATGATCAGGACGTTTCAATCAGTGATTTAATAACAGCGCTCAAAAATGAATTTACCGGTCACGTAAAAACGTTTTTAAGTTTTCGCAGAAACATAAACACGCTTAAAGATGATTTTTTGGGAAATCCATCAAGTGTTGACATTACACTCGCTAATATTAACACAAAGCTCAAAAATATTACTCAAAAAACGAGTATGATTAAAATTCCTCACAAACAAAATTAAAACTATTGTGTATACTGTTGCTTCTGGGTCTGGTGAATGGACGCAGGAAAATAATTCTATCAAATACACTGCAGAGGTTACCGGTGTGTATAGATTGTCAGTGCTTAGCAGTGCAAAATTTAAAATATCTACCATATACTCATGACGTCATTCAAATGATGACTCGTCTGGTTGTTGTTGTTGTTGTTGGGCGTAACGCCATTTTTCAGCACACGATAGGGTATTCATGGCGGCCGGTATTAATGGTGGAGGAAGAAACCGGGAAATCACCGGAAAGAACCACCGACCCACGAGAAGCTACTGGCAAGCTTTCTCACATATCTACATTAGCCGAATCTTAGACTCGAACCCACGCAGACAGAGGTGAGATGGCAGTGATCCGTAACGGACAGCGCTTTAGACCACTTGGCCACTCGACTGGAGTATTATCTGTAAGATTAATAAACAAAATTTCAAATGATGGTTCGTCTGGAGTATTATCTATAATAATAGATAAAAATTCTGAAGAAGAATTTATATTTGAACCAGCTGATGAAAATTTTAAAGGCCCTGGCTCTTATTGGTAGTGTTTGAAATTTATAGCTGAAATATCATAATTACCTACTACTTCCAAGCCTGCGGATTATGAAAAAACAAATATTATAATGAAAAGAAATATAGTTGATTTCATCCATATTTCAAAAGATATTCCAGGACAGAATGTGGACGCACTAATATAATACTACAAATATTATCACAAAAAACTTTGGTGTGTAAAAAATGTTACAAATACTACAACAAGAGCCTTCGAGTAATATCATATCTACCCTTGTTAATGAATCGTTCTGGTATCATTTCAAGTGGGATATCATTAAATCCATTTTTGCTAATTATATCTGGTATTGGTGTCTCCCTTTCAGCGGCGTGTAAAAAAAAGTAGAACCTAAACTCTTAATAAAACAACATGGCTGTTTAAAATCTATTATAACTTACATAAAACTACTTGATCAGATCCGGTCATACCTACGAGGAGTAAAATATAATATGGATGATTTAATACGTAAATTTCGCATTATTGACAATATGTTAACAGACATTCTACCAATGAGGGTTAGAAAGTATAAAAAAATTATCAAAAAAAAATATGAGTAACGTACAATTTTATCTAAACTTAAGATATAATATCACTTACCTTACTCTAATGCGTAGTTTAATTTCCGCCCTGCACATGTTATCTGAAGAAAAACTCGCGGTAGACTGATAATAATAAAACCCGTCTTGCTGTCTGAAGTCTAGTTCGGGAACATTCCACGCATGCGCATTTTCTAACAAATTCGACAACCTCTGTATGACGCGAGCTTACCTGGATGATTCACCTGCACCTGTTGTTTTGTAAAATCAGGATAGGCTATCACCTGTTGTAGTATAATGACGGAGCTTCTGTAAGCTTACCTGGATAGTATAATGAAGCTTACATTGATACCGATCATATACATGACATTATCTAACACTGTAATAACAGAGGGGGTGTGAGCTAAAAACCTTACTAATACTTTTGTAAAAAAAATGGGGTGAGGGTATAGTTTAGGATATAGTTTGTATTTGTTTGGAGGGGCAAAAGTAGGGGATGAGCTGAAGCCCTTGTTTCTTTATACTACTACAGTCATCTGGCCGGGTTTGTTCGATGCCGCTGTCGCGTTTCAAAGGGAGTGGAGGTGTGTAGCTATTTGGAGAAATTAGTTTTATTCGTGCCAGGTAAAATGGGTAGGAACCAATGAGGACAGATTCTCTTAGTGTTGACTCTTCCTCAGCACCGACAATGGGTCGGTATGTGCTTTATCTTTATTCGTCACCGGCATCATTTTAGTATCAGTCAATAAATATGAGGCCCTAAGTGCAACGTGGGTTTAGTTAATGATTCACATAAAATCCAAATACTCCTAAGCTATATAAACAATCATTCTTTTACAATGAATATTGTAGACAAATAAATAATTTACAAATAGTCTAAAAGACCCAATAAAAATAAGTTTTCGTACAAAATAAAGCGGAACAAAAAATGCCGTATAGTATAAACTATTAACGCATTCGTTTTTTGAAATCCACCTCAATCTCAGCAAAAGCAATGATGGCTATGAGGAGAAAGGAGCTACGTAGTGTCGAATATGTCGACAACAGAACACGTCGATTTTCTGAAAGAAATCATATTAAAAATACTAAGTCTTAGTGTTTACATTTATATGTTATGTGTAATTATGTGTAGTTATGTATGTACAAAAACAAATAAAGTGTTATATTGTTATAAATGTTGTATTCATCCTTTGTATTATTACTGATGATCTTGTCGATTATCCCATAATGCCAAGTCGTATCTTGAAGACCACCTGTAACTGACGAACATTTGTTCTGCCGTTGAAGGAGCCACGGTACTAATTCAACTCCCATGGTAAACATATGGAAACACCTTCGTCTTTTAAAATTCAATAACTTAAAATTTCTAGGTACTGATGATCAGACCTATATTACTCCATGCACAACTATCCTTGGTGCAAGCTTTTGTGTGGAGAACACCATATGAGCCTCTGAATTTTTTTTTTACCTACATTTGGAGGAAGCACATGTTATTGATTCTGCATAAAATAAATCAAGTGGTACTTTCATTATTGAGTAATCTTAAGTCAAGTCTATAAAAATACTAAATTTGCATCAATAGAATAATTTCTATATATTTGTTAAATTACATATAGGTTAAGATCTCAAAATATATTTTTACTAAAATTTTAATTTTCATAATTAACCAATTATGGACAACCAAACCCGTATATACTCTATTATTTCAACCCATTTCATGACTGGTTCACAGTTCTTCCATATAACTAACACCATGTGGCATATAACCAGGTCTTTTTAGAAAGACATGCATTTTCTTCATTGATATTGAATCATAATTGAAACAAAGAATTGGCCATGCTTGTGCAAAGATATTAGTGGAATGGCATTTTATGTGATACCACTGTATAAAGTTAAATTGCATCCGCATTACATGTTGCTGTCTTGTATCGCACGTATTTGTGGATTATTCTTGTTATTAAAATAATTGTTTTCTGTCTTTGTATCTTCATGTTATCTTTCTTTGGGATGCATGCTACACAAACAAAAAACATGCTGACATCAGCAAGTATGACATCACAGGGTATCAAATTACATAATGCATTGTATTTTCATCTCTCACTTGCTATTATACAAGTTTTATATGTTTTAAATTTCAAAATTGCATTTCTTTTCTTTCTGACTGTCACAGATATAAGATACAATGCATCAGCATTTCTCACATTCAGTGAAAACCAATAGGTGTGCCACATGACAGGTCAAAATGATAAGAGGTCATTGCCCTTATGTGACTAAAACAAATACACACACCCATGAAGCACCAAGAGATTCGAACATATCGAAAGTAATTAAATTATCAACACATCTGATTCATCACCCCCAAATCTAAACATAAAGGTATATAAAGCAAATAAAAGTTCCATACGTTTTAAGATACTGAAGAATTAAATAATTGAGTGCTTTTTATTTTACTATAAAACTATGGAAAAGGGTAAGGAAGCAAAGAATAGACAGTCATTTCTTCAAGCCTGCTGATGTTCCTCTCAAAAAAATGGAAAAACTGTGCATCAACCCAAAAGACAAAGCCACTTGAGGATTGTTACATAAGAACAACAAGAGACAGATTTGAAAAAGCTATGCAAAGTTCCTATACTGCTGACATTACTGTTGGAGACAGTAAGCCCATATGCAAACTGCTGTGGTCCAAGTCAAGAAGTAAGGTGGAGGCGAATAAATATGTGGAAAAGTTTGCGATGCCAGGTTAAGTCCATATTTCCATGCAATATTCAGACGCTAATATAATTTATCGTTGCATAAACTACTTGGTAAATTTATGTAATAGAATTGCATTGCATAAGAAAGTTGTCTAATACAGACATTTATACCTACATTTACCCCAAACTCATAATAAGTTAAGAAAAAGTCTCAAACATCAATATTGTACCTACTTTCCACATCAAGCAGAGTTAAATTACTTACTTTTCAATATAAAGCTGAATAAAATATTTACATTATTGAACAAAGAGAAACAAAGATAACCATGCAATCACTGAATTACAGTCTAAGGGGAGGTAACATACCTTGATTTGGCATACCAAGTAGCACGCTTTAGTTTACAACTAAATGATTATATGCTATCACTTTATAGTTAGTACAGAGCAATGCTGCCTATATAAATAACTTTTGTTTCAAATCTGAAACCATATTTCTGACATAAAGCTTGTTTTCATCTACTCACATCAACAGATCTTAAAATATCCATTGAGAGAGAAAGAGGATAGTACATTTCGTATGTGTGTTGAGTATCAGCTAGGTAAATCTACAGTGTTAAAAACAAAATTAAACAAGAACAATCAGAAAGTTGAATCAGCGAATAGAAAGACAAAATGCAGCTTGCCAAAGTATATAACCTTTAAGAGAAACTTTCATGGCATGGTTCCAAGTGTTGTCCATAACTGCAACCATGGACAAATATCTCTGGTTAAGCTGTGTCAATCTACCGGTTGTCCGATTTCAGCTTGCACTTCAACCCTTAGATTGACACAGAAAACCAGAGATTATCGTATAAAGCAAGTACAATATATAAGAGAAAAGAGAAAAAAATGTGAGAAAATGGCAATTGTTTACAAACTGAGAAATATCAAGAAGAAAAGAATTATAACAAAGACAAATTAATGTGTGCTATGGCTAAAATAAAAATCAAGCAAAATATGAACATTCTGACAATTTACTACCTCCATTTTAGTACATTTCTACAGGTTGCAATGTGGCATGTGCAGTTTTGAGCACAGTCCTTGCATTTTACAATGCTCTCTGCTTTGATTTACTGAATGTGTCTCTAAAGTTAAGTGATTAGCATTGATACCCCACCCCCTTTTTTAGGAATTGTTGCATATGTTAAATGATATTTAACCATATAAGCCAATCTGTGGGCACCAACATATGAAATATCGACATCGGGCCATACAAGTCTCTTTTCCCCCTTTGCCTGAGCCATCCGTTGCCCCTGTCCAGTGTATACAACCCTTCCCATATGTGTTTTGTATAGAAGTTTTCTCCAAATCACATGAAAACCATGAAAAACCTGCTCCATTATTATTATCATTTGCAAAAAAACACCCAAATGATACCCTGGATGCACGTGGTAATCATGGAAACAACCTACTCCTATAATGGTATATGTCGCATATAGGAGTCACGGTACTACTTTAACTCCCATAGTAAACATATGGAAACATCATCATATTTTAAATTCAAAAACTTAAAATTATTTTAGGTACTGATGATCAGTCCTATATTTCTCCATGCACAACTATCCTTGGTGCAAGCTTCTATGTGGAGAACACCATATGAGCCATGGCATTTTTTGACCTACATGTGTATGAAACACATGTTATTGATTCTTCACCAAATGAATGAAGTTCTACTTTCATTATTGAGTAATCTTAAGTCAAGTCTGTAAAAATACTAAATTTGCATCAATTGAATTTTGTTTGTATTGCTTTTAAATTACACATAGGTTAAAATGTGAAAATATATTTTTGCTAAAATTTTAATTTTCATTATTAACCAATTATGAACAACCAATCCAATATATACTCTATTATTTCTTACCCATTTCTAGACTGGTTAACAATTCTTCCATATAATTAGTATCGTGTGTCCTGAAGTGTGGGTGTTGACGCAGTGTCATTTTAGGGTTGGTAACCTATGTGTGCATAGAATTTAATCTAATCAACATATATTAATCAGAGTCGAGGAGGTATGTAAACAACGAACTTCTCCTTTTTCAAATGTCAATGAAAATCTTGAACCAACATAAATGAAATTATTTCCTATCCACATAAATCAAATTAACACACCCTTACAAAAACACAAAACAGAAAGTAAGAAAAATGGACAATCTTTCTTCACATCCTGAATAGTCCCCATCAAGAGACAATGGATAAGCACACATTTATACTTCTTATTTTTATAAAGGAAGTACGTGCTTCATACAAAGTTAAATTCATGAAAGACAGACTTTATCAAGTTACATTTAAGATATAATTTGGAACAACGTTTGAGTAACGCACAATTTGTTGCAAGTATAAAAAAGGGATAATCTAAATTTCTTGTGAATTAAGGAAGCATTTTGTTTACCCATATTTTTTTGACTTGTGGATTGGAACAAGCCATTTTAAAATAATTATTCAATATTTGCTTATTTGCATCATTGACCTATATATGAAGAATGTCTGCAGGAATATAGCCTGATGAAGACTCTATATATATATATATATATATATATATATATATATATATATATATATCTATATATATATATATATATATATATATATATATATATATATATATATATATATATATATATATATATATAATGTGTGTGTGTGTATTGTAACGTGTCAAGGTTCAAGGTCAAATACAATGGTATAGATGGACAGCTCGTGCCTTTTTCAGTTACGACATCTCTCTAATGTATTGTAGTGGTGTCAAGAAATGGTGTGTTCACCGCAAAAGTTCCAATTTATCTGATAAAACTTATATAAATAGTCATAATAGTGTATTGTATGTCTTCCAGGCTTGTATGTATTTTTTCATAAACTTTAGTGCTCAAAATGGTGAAATATAATATTTGTAAATATGCAGAACAAATTTTTGATAAAGCATATTTAAAAGACAACAATAATTTTCAGTGGTTAATTGCATACGAAAATCAGGATAAATGTTCCATTTGTCCTAATTCACATAATCTCTACACCTAATATCATATAAATAAATATTGCATCCTTTGTGAATGTAACATTATATTCGCTTCTAATTATATCTTGGATAACATTAGTAATGTGCAATTTACATATAATATGCTAACTTTAAGTTTGGTTTTCCAGAGAAATACTCTGTTAAAATGCGAATCAATATTAAGTTCGTTTCAGTGTTAGAGTCAATTGAAATCTTTACATTGATTTGCGTGTATTGTGAATCTTAATTTTAAATCAGTTGCATAGCAACCTCCCAAACGGCCAATGTATAGATACAATATTTAAACAGAGGAGGACCGGGGAACAGGCCCAGTGGGTGGCCTAACATTTTTCAAGAAACAAATGTTTTATTGGAAGTGGGCCCCAAAATTAATTTTAAAAGGAGGGCAGAATTTCTTGTTACGCCATAAAGAAAATATGCAAACCCATTCAGCATGGAGTAGGTTCTCTTTTATTAGTTTAAGGCGATATGAGTCTTTCTCACGATAGCAGTAAATCAAACTCAAATTTCCATAAGTGTACATGACAATGTAAAATAGATTTCTGACTGAGTTATATGGGGTAGCAGCTTGATAGACAAATAGTTTTCTTACTGAATTAGAATGGTACGCAGTTTAATTGACAAGCAAATGGCTACATATATTCACAATGGATTATCTAGTTAAAATGAAAGAAATCTTCAGATTTATAATGTACACTGTGAAAGTATGGACGTAATCTATTTTATTTTTTCAATGAAAATTCCTGGACTTGTTAAGCGTGTTTCTTCGTGTATAATCAATATCCTTTAGGTTATATACATGTATGTTGATACATATGTAACTTTCCACTCCGTAGAAAGGTTGATACAATAGTTCATTTACGTGGCTTTAAAATGTTATTTTGTGCACATTAGTCCTCACATTATTTATCTTAAGTAAAGAAAATAACAATTCACGTACGCCATTTATTTTTTCAGTGCAGGAGCTTTGCTGTTCCCATTCATTCAAGCTTCGCGTGCTTATATGTAGTTTGCGCGCTAGTGCAAATTACTTTTCGGCACACAATGTTTTAATTATTGCACAAGACATTTATATTTTCCAAATGAAATTACTGATTTTCTGTGTATGATTTATTACATGACTTATTATTATGCCATATTCAGTCATTAGGTCTGGCTGAAATTTTGAACCAATAGAATTAAGTTTATATTTTAATCGAAACTATCTCTTTCGTTGAAATTATGTGACTATATAATGTTTCATTCTCATCAACGCCTTACATAGTATTATCGTCATGGAAATAAAAAAAATGTTGACAAATCATGGAAAACATACTATTACCACAACGGTAGCATAAGTGCTTGAGCGTCCGCATTATATGCAAGAGGTCGGGGTTCAAACCACGGCTGAGTCATACTAAAGACTTATACAAATGGTACTAACAGCTGCCTCGCTAGGCCCCCAGCATTAAGAGGATAGCGCTAGGACTGGTCGGCCTGGTGTCAGGATAATGTGACTTGGTGGGACATCATGCTACATTTTAAAGCTATTTTAAAAAATCCAAATCTCTCTCTCTCTCTCTCTCTCTCTCTCTCTCTCTCTCTCTCTCTCTCTCTCTCTCTCTCTCTCTCTCTCTCTCTCTCTCTCTCTCTCTCTCTCTCACACACACACAAACACAAAAAACACACACAGAGAGACAGAGCTGACGAGACAAGGAAAAGATTTCCGCAGGATAAAGCTCTGCTTCAGTGTCATTAGCGCGCTATATTGTTTTGTTGAACAGTTTCTTACAGTATAATGAATAGCGAAAAACATTTTCAGATATGAAGCAGATATCTTGAGAAACAAGTTAGACTCAACGCAAGGTATTAAGTATTTAATTCACCTGGTTTTATTGCATAATTATGTCTTAGGTTTTCAAGTATTCCTGTTGTTTCTATCTGCTGCGATTAAGAGTTAATTCTAAAATGCCAGAGGTGATTTAAATGCCTGATGCTTGCATTAGTGTGATCTACGTTCGAGCATAAGAACCATTTCCCTGCTGGTCCTAAATCTCTGGCAGAATTTTATACGGCTTCAAGGTTTTATAAGTTGTAGATCTGAGAAACCTATAAACCTATACGTTGTGACTGAATAATCCAATCTGATTATTTATTCTCGAACAATTTTTTTTTAATTCTGGAACCATATTGTCTTTATTTATTGGTTGATAAGTGTATACCACATTTTTTCTGGGATAAAATATTGGGAAGTCATGTATAGTCATCATTGCTGTATCATGTTACGTTGACTTTGATTCAATCAGATATTAAATGATCTTGGTTTACAAATATTTTCCTCTATGGTCCTTCCATTTGTTTGTCAGTACTGAGCATTCCATTTTGTCCAGTCCTAATAAATCTTAACAAACATCAAGATGAAGTTATTTTCCTGTCGTAACTCCAAGTTTTTGAGAAGATGGAGTGAAAAAATAAACAATGGGCCACATATCCGGACAAGTAGCAACGCTTCATTACTCACTGTGCACTGTCGCCAGATTGCACACATAGAACCATGCCATAATGCTTGTATACTACAGAATAAACAATGTCCTTTAATTAAAGACCAATAATGACTAAATTGGTCATCTTCACCAAAATAAGAGAAGAAGAAATGTTCTAAAATAGACTGGGATTAAATTGGTGAGTATTGATCCGTAGGTAATAATTATGACCCGAGTCCTATCATGCCAAATTCTCTATGACCAATTTTAGTCGAGCTCTTACAAGCACACGTAAACAGCTTGTAATAAAAAATTGTTGGTTGTGTGGTGTCTTCTATTTGCTACAGCACGTGAGACTTCTGCGGCTGCAGCGAGTTTACTAATATGTTTACCATTCCAATATCTTCTTTGACTAAAATAAATGGGCCCCATTATAACACTTATATAATTAATTACACATCCCCTGACATTACTTTACATTTCATAGCAATTTTTGCTAGAAAACTATCAAGTTTTTCTCTGAGAGATCTATCAGGTATGTAATTTAACGCATTAATAAGTTTCACATCTGCAAGATGTCGTTGCTGTAAATCTTTGCACTTGTACGCAACATCATGAACCTGACACTCTGGATCAATCTTGTTTATTGGATACTTTCCTGGTCTTGGTTGATCTTGATCGTCAAGTCAAATATCAATTCGAGTTCCAGGACCACAATAATTGTAACCGGGTAAGTCTTTTTCCCGGGATATTTTGCCCACGAAACCCGTGGTAACTTCCCAACGAAGGGGTGATATCACAACCGTTGCTATGTTTCAAGTAAATTTATATTCTTGTGTCACACTTTTCACACTTATCTGCCAGTGAGCGTTTTTTTTTAAAAAAAAATATTATTATTGCTCTTAATCCAGTGGTGACCTGGATGAATTGTATCGAACAGAATATAAATTCACACTATTTATCATATTGATATAAACGACTTTTCGGCGACACGAAAACAGGAACCAGTCAAGTATTATGCAGCGCTACCGAATTCTATCAGAATGATAATAATGGGTCCATCTGGATAAGGTAAAACAGAGTTTTTGCTTAATTTGATAATGAGATGGCTGAATTGGGATACATTGTATTTAGTAGCACCATCAGTAGATGCTCAGGGATGCTATGAAGTACTTAAGATTTTAAAGATTTTATAACAATAAATTTACATAATCTCAGTCGTGATATCTTAACGGAGCAGACACCATAAATGAATTAAAAACACAACAGCTGGGATGGTGAGCTTAGAAAATAAAAGAGAACAAAAATAGGTCAAAGAACGAGTAATAAAAACAAAATATGTTCGATTAGCGGATTCGGTTTAGCTTTATTGACCTTATTTTCACCCATAGTTGCAACCGTTATTGTTGCTAAAGGACCCTCGGAAAAAGTTGGGTACATCTTCTCTGCTGCTAGTAGCGACTACCTGACATAGCTAGTGTACAACATTCACTATTGAAAATGAGGCTTACTTCTTAAATTTGTAGTAAGGACTATATTTTACTGGAAATGACAAATATTTTCTTTAACAATATATATTTTGTGAGAGTGACAGAGAGGTATGAGAGAGAGAGAGAGAGAGAGAGAGAGAGAGAGAGAGAGAGAGAGAGAGAGAGAGAGAGAGAGAGAGAGAGAGAGAGAGAGAGAGAGAATATGTATTGCGTATGGAACTCATTAATGCACAAGATGATAAAATAACTCAAAATTAAATGTTTTGATTGATAAAAGCTTATAAATAATACCTTTTTGATGCTAAAGAGTGCGCAGTGCGCATCTGCTTCTGATTGCAACTAATGAAGAAAGAATTCTTCACAAAGATAAACACAAACAAAGAAGTTCTTTTTTAATAATAAATTCCTAGATGAATTCTCACTGACATAATGCAAAATTGAACTTGTCGTATGCAAATTAGATCGTATATTATTTTCCACAAAAATATGACTTGGTAGTATTATTTGCAGGTGGTACATACTTTACATACCTTATAATAAATATAGGTTACTGCATTTTTATGGGAAAATATGAACGAGTTTTTCGGATGGATATACTTCACGACCTTTGGAGTGCATTATATCCTTCCGACAAAACGAGTTAATATTTTCCCATACAAATACAGTAACCTTTTTATTATATGCGCATCTCTTATTCTTCCCAAAGCATAAATCTATAAACAAAAATACGCTGAAAGAAACAAATTAACTAAATGTACGCCGTATTCTGAACTAAATACATAAGCGTTGATGGATCATTACGTAACATTATTAATGAGCGCATAACTCCGCCCAGATAAATATGAAGTTGTTTGCGCGCTAGACGTAAGTTTCGAAATAAAATGGCGCTTCCTCTACTTAGAATAGAAATTTGGAGTAATATTGTTAATGAATACGCATTGCAACAACTTTTCCATTTGATCTGGAATGAATACCTTTTGGTATTTTTGTCGATTCAACGCAATCTTTTGATTTTGGTCTGGATTTATCTACATGAAGTGACTTGCATCGGTTTCCAGCAGCGTTTGAAATTTAATGTTTTGAATTGTGTTGACATCGGCATGCGTGTTTCTTTTGTGATTGAATGATTCAGATAACAATATGGGCAATTTATGAAGCATTTCCATTGCAAGTATCAAAACGATGCTGAGGAATTCAATTTTTATTTCATTTAGAGTGCAGTAAGGAGGATGTAACTACACTTGGGATATATTCGAAATTACAGTACAATTTCAAAATGTGTAATCATCCTTGAGAACCCATGACATGGCTTATCTAATTCCGATTTACAGACCCACGAAAATATAATTTTGAAGAATTTCAGGATGAAAAATTCTAAGTATATTTTCAGCCATTTTTATTAACAGCTAAAGGAGACAGCTTTATGAGTATAACTTGCGTTTTATTGTGAGGAACCTATATAGCTTCTATATATAGTTAAATCTGACACATTGCATCAAGAGAGTAAACGCGGAATGTGCCAAAGCAGTTTGTATGTGTCAGTCTGCGAAATATTTGCTGGTATGTGGCCGTCCATGAAATATATGCTTTAGTTCGTTCATATAAAATTGTTTACGCTAGATAATAGTTCCTTTGCTCGCGGCAAAAAGTACGAAGATGTTCAATATCGGTGAATATTGCACGATTCGGACAATGTAAAGTTAACGGATAAAAAATTATGAGATTATGTTATTAGAAAGTTATTTGCAAGCACGCAATGTTTAGTTTCTTATATTGCCATACTCTGTTCGACTCTTTAAAAAGAAGTCATATTTTGCAAGATTAGAAAATGATTTTTTTAATTTAAGAGGAAATTAATTAATTCTAATTATTTGTAAAATACAGATTTACAATGTAGAAGGACATTTTGTACTGTTAGACAATAGGGATTTTATTATGTTGAAAAGTGATTTAATAATATCAGAAAATTTGTTTACAATATTAAAAGGTAGCGACTTGTTTCCACAACGATTTGTTATAAAAGTCATTGTGTGGACTTTTTCAAAATTCTTCAGCTGGGCATTACTTTAAATGATAAAGAACACTAAAACCAAGAAATGAAAATCAGTAACTTCATAACAGCAAAAGGAAAACGTAATCACGCAGTACAGATACATTTTGCCCGGTAAGATATCAAAACCAATAATAAGGTCATATTTTAAACAAGTATGGACAATATTACCGCAATGTACCGCGTATATAAATTCAATAAGGAAAGCTAGCATGGCAACAAGAGGTGCGTATTGCTTAGGCAGTGCCAGATTACCCAATATTCAGGGTAGGCACCGACCTATGGGCCCCACGCCTTTTAGGGGCCCCGCGACAACGGATCAAAATAAATTGAAATGATTTAATTTTGACGTATTTGGAGATTATTTTCGAGGGGCGTGGGGCTCGAGATTTCGACTGCCTAGGGGCCTCCACAGGGTTTAATCCGTTATTGTGCCTCGGTATTCGGATAGATGGATATTATAAAGAAAGAAAGAAGAATGAAGTTGAACAATTAATAGATAAAATACGCAGGTAAACAGATGGCAAAATGGTGTGTGTGTGTGTGTGTGTGTGTGTGTGTGAATGTGTGTGTGTGCGATAGAGAGAGAGAGAGAGAATACAATTGTTTATTACATAGCTATATACAACTGAAAAATGAATAACATGCAAACCTGCGCTTCTTGCTCCATATTCATAGCTAAAGGAAAGCATATCTTTCCCGATCGCATATCTTTCCCGTTGTAAATCTGTCCGTTTCCGTAATATAGAAAATATGAGGCACAAATCTCAAACATTACCAATTTATTATACTACCTGTTATCTTCAATCTGTCAACAAATTATTTCTTCACATTCCCATTATAGTGGGCAAAGGACGTATTTTGATACCTCTTCCTAGCATCTTAATATCAAAATTAAGGTATTGCAGATTTTATCTTTGAAAGGAAATATTTCGACTTGCACCATGGACAGTAGTATCTATATACCTATTTATCCATCTGGTTATCTCTGTCTATCTGTCTTTCATTATATATAAAAGTCTAGCTGATTAGCATGAACAAAACATCTCTCTCTCTCTCTCTCTCTCTCTCTCTCTCTCTCTCTCTCTCTCTCTCTCTCTCTCTCTCTCTCTCTCTCTCTCTCGTCCCTTATCACCTTTACTGTAAACCCTGAATATATGAAATTAGTTAACCTGATATTTACCGTTGCAACTAATAATGACGTTAGATGATGGGCGGCTGGAAATGATATTGTGAGTGAGAGTCATTACTCCCCTGCCAATTACCCCCTACTACTATCCCCTGCCATACCCCCATCATTTACCCACTCAGTCAATTACCCACCGGTTTTATATTCCTCTGCCATAACATTCAGCTCTAATCATATCAATATAACATTTTTTGGTACTATAACATTATAATATAACGATTTTAATATTGAATATCCCACAACAAGTATATTTATTCAAGGCTGAGATTAATTAACTAAAAAAATGTCCAATAAAATGTTTTGAAATTGACTTTAATCTATTAATTATTCTGGAGATATAACAATTATATGTTACATGGTAATGGATGTGGGTGGGGGTACCAGAAAAGGGGGTAATAAACCGCGGGGTAATATACTGAGTGGGTAACTGATGGGGTGGTAATGTCTTAGACTCAAGTGGCCCTAGGGTATACTTGTCTCCGCCAGCAAATTCTGCTAATTGGGTAAAAGAAACAAATCTATGATTATTTTCACCAGGGAAGAAAATGGCTTTCGTGTGGTAAACCTACAATAAGGATATTGACCCTGTAGTGAAATCAGTTAGGTAGAAAAGCTAATTTGCATGACGCGAATTTCATAAATTATGATCATGAATATTGAAACTCAACAATGTTAGATAGACAACACAATATACAGCTATCGGAAGATATCATTCGATTTTATTCGTATTTGTTACTTGTTCAGTGTTGTTATACTAACATTGCAATCTAATTTGCATGAAACTTTTCAGAAAATACCATCTAATAAACTGTTTAGCTATTTCCCTGTTTATCATCCATTTAATGCTAACAATAAACAGTCGAAACTATGTATTAATTTAGCACACAATCGTTTCATTCTAGACCATCTCTCTCTCTCTCTCTCTCTCTCTCTCTCTCTCTCTCTCTCTCTCTCTCTCTCTCTCTCTCTCTCTCTCTCTCTCTCTCTCTCTCTCTCTCTCTCTCTCTCTCGTCCCTTATCACCTTTACTGTAAACCCTGAATATATGAAATTAGTTAACCTGATATTTACCGTTGCAACTAATAATGACGTTAGATGATGGACGGCTGGAAATGATATTGTGAGTGAGAGTCATTACTCCCCTGCCAATTACCCCCTACTACTATCCCCTGCCATACTCCCATCATTTACCCACTCAGTCAATTACCTACCGGTTTTATATTCCTCTGCCATAACATTCAGCACTAATCATATCAATATAACATTTTTTGGTACTATAACATTATAATATAACGATTTTAATATTGAATATCCCACAGCAAGTATATTTATTCAAGGCTGAGATTAATTAACTAAAAAAATGTCCAATAAAACGTTTTGAAATTGACTTTAATCTAATTTCTGGAGATATAACAATTATATGCTATATGGTAATGGATGTGGGTGGGGGTACCAGAAAAGGGGGTAATAAACCGCGGGGTAATATACTGAGTGGGTAACTGATGGGGTGGTAATGTCTTAGACTCAAGTGGCCCTAGGGTATACTTGTCTCCGCCAGCAAATTCTGCTAATTGGGGAAAAGAAGCAAATCTATGATTATTTTCACCAGAGGGAAGAAAATGGCTTTCGTGTGGTAAACCTACAATAAGGATATTGACCCTGTAGTGAAATCAGTTAGGTAGAAAAGCTAATTTGCATGACGCGAATTTCATAAATTATGATCATGAATATTGAAACTTAACATTGTTAAATAGACAACACAGTATACAGCTATCGGAAGATATCATTCGATTTTATTCGTATTTGTTACTTGTTCAGTGTTGTTATACTAACATTGCAATCTAATTTGCATGAAACTTTTCAGAAAATACCATCTAATAAACTGTTTAGCTATTTCCCTGTTTATCATCCATTTAATGCTAACAATAAACAGTCGAAACTATGTATTAATTTAGCACACAATCGTTTCATTGTAGACCATCTCTCTCTCTCTCTCTCTCTCTCTCTCTCTCTCTCTCTCTCTCTCTCTCTCTCTCTCTCTCTCTCTCTCTCTCTCTCTCTCTCTCTGGATCAAGAGTAGACTCCCATGCACATTTCAGTCAACATTTTTACATGCATTACTGGCCAAAGACTTCGGATTTTCAATTCAATTTTCAGTCCATACTATACGTATTCCATTTGATCTCAAGAGGTAGATGATGACTATATTTTTCAACTGACGCGTGTAATTGAAAGCATATTAAAACTTGCATAAAGAAGAACTCATGGTATTGGTCCGAAACGATTCAAATCAATGAGAGTAAAAGTCAGAGTGGAAAATATAAATAAGACGTGAAGTCTATACTTCTTCTCAATTTTGGAGGAAATGCTAAATCGTTGATTTACCTCAGTGTGCTTATATTTTTACACAAAAAAACAACCTAGAAAAAGTTGGCTTGGTTTAAAAAATAATTGAAAAAAGGCAGGATACCGTTATCGAAATTCGCAAGAACCAGTCAAAGTGCGTCTGTACAGGTAAGGGTTCTAAACTATATTTATAAGTTTTCTATATTTTGCAGAAATAAAATATTTATCACGATATTAATATATTAATTAATTTTGTTTCGACTGTTGTGTGTTTCCTTGTAAGATGTTCTTCAACTTGCGAATAATAATAATAATAATAATAATAATAATAATAATAATAATAATAATAATAATAATAATAATAATAATAGTAATAATAATAATAATAGTAATAATAACAATAAAATAAATGAAATCAATCAAAACGAGCGAAAGCTTGGAATTAACCATACAATCAGAAGACATTTTAAATATTGAACTCTTGTATAAAACTTAGAATATTACCAAATTTTTTCTTATAGACCGTAAACATATTTTTGTGAAATATGTGAAAAATCTACATAACGTAAATTTCATTCTACACAATTGTTATGTTTGACGTCACATAATTTAGTGCAAGTGAAAATTTAGCTTTTGCGTAAGTTCACACACCAGTCAAACCCGAGTCATGTTTTTAAAATCTTTGAATTTTATAATCATCCGACCCAATCAGGTACAATAGTAATTAAATTTATCTTACGAAGAATGCCCTATTATCTATTATATATAGTATATATTATATATTTCGCCTTATAAACGTTATTTTCACGTTACGTCACAAAATCTGTGTACTTCCATATCCGTCAAACCGGTACTTGACAACATTGTTCTTCCCACATAACTATAAAATAAAGTCTCATATTGAATAAGGATATAACAATACATCGCATTTTGTTGTGCATGTCAACTGCACAAAACCAAATGCTTTACTTTCCCCTTTTTTCTTTAAGTAAAACATTGACTTTTCAACTATCTTTGTTATTCTTACATAAACAAATAGATAAATCAATAAACATACGCATTAAAAATTGGATACACAGATAAGGAGAAACATGTAATTATTTTCAATTTACAATGGCTGAAAACAATTTTTAGTTATAGTTCAAGTTTAAAAACCAATAATTAAAATATAATTTCATATTTTAAAAAGCATTTCAAGAATAATCGGTTGTGACGTTCTGTACATAGTCATGTTCCGTTACGCAAATGTTTCGTTTTAATACACTAAAGATGAAATTTCTTTGAACAGTTATTGCTTGAGTTCAATATCATCCTACGTCCAACATGTCCACTACAAATACAATATCTGACCGTACATACAAAAATTGGTTTGTCAGCTATTTTTGTCACAAGCACATGTTTTCGCGAAAGTATTTGTTCATTATAGTTCTGGTATAACATGCTAGGAACTTTTATTTCCGTAACTGTTATTGTATCTCTAAGATAATTGTTCGGAAATACTCTTTACAGGTGACAAGCTTAGGAACATCATACAAAATATTTTATAAAAAGGACGATATTGACTGCTGATGTTAAAAAATAACTGCAGTTTTATTTGATAGCAGTGTGCTTGATTACAGTTCAACTACACGTTTCTGTTTTTCTGTATAAACCAAGGAACTTACAGTTTTAATTTTATTTTTGTGTTATAGGGCCATATAATTTCAAGAATAATTTATATATCATTTCGATTAAATAAACATCCTTATCGATAATGAAATTTTTATCTTGAATATATGTGAAACAGATGTGAAAATATATGTGAATCATCGTGTTGGTAAATGTTTTGTTAGAGACTCAAAATGGTGGTGCAAGGTACATGTACTTTGCGTTGTTGGTATTTGCAATGACAATCGTGACGTCTGTGAAAACAACCCATAGCACGATATCTTCGCAATTACGTCGATAATTAGATCCCCACAGTCAGCTTACTAGTTTCTGAGTAAAGAGATGTCATGAAATCTCATTTACCTTTCTCTTAAAAGAGGAATTTCTACAGATTTTACTTATTATATCTAGCTATTCTGTCTTTTTTTCGAGAACGGTGTAAAAGACACTGATAGAGAATATGGTACAGTTATAGCTTGTGCATTGTACTTAAATCTTTCAACTCTAATCATGCCAATACCATTGGTTCTCAGAAAGTTTCTTAGTCTTGCATGTTTTAATCCACTTTGAAAAGATCTAGGGACCCAACATTAATACCGCAACACTTCCGAGAATTTGAAAAAATTGAAAGGAAACCGAGAGATATGCGTTCAAAGCAAACTGTTTAATTATATACTCAAAACCGCTTCTGATGTGTATATACCCGGAACTCAGAACTACTGCAGACAGGTTGTTCTATCCAGTACAATAAACACAATAGCAATTAACTCTTTCAAAGCACGTGCATTGAATTTCTTAATGGAACCTGGAGTATCAAAGATACAAGTCAATTGTGACAAGTAGACGACCTTCTCTGAGTCCAGAAGTAATGATATCATCATGGCACAATTTGTTTGCTAACGGTGAAGTCGATTTTTAGCTTAGGACCTTGTCAGACAGTATGTGAGGGGCCATTTGTTATGGACTATTCCGATTCCAACTCGCCCTTTCCATGGATTTAAGTGATCATATATAATGATCAAATAATTTGTTGAAACATAATCGGACTTGATCTCGGTTTCCACGGAAGCATCACTGAAGCATCTTCTTAGTTTTCATGGCTTGGAATAGAAACTTCAAGTTTGACTTTGTGCTGGGATAAAAGTAAGAGAAAATTTAATTTATCTATATCATCGATTTGTCGGTCAAATGTTCACATCTCTTAGTAATGAAATTCACTACAGCTTCAAACCTAAGATTGACGACTTAGTTAGCTTACCGTATCGGTATGCCTCTCAGCACCTCCATCATATGTAATAATGTTTATTATTCCTCATTCAATTCTGTAAAATCGCGATTTTTTTTCATTGTTGGGATGTTATCTTTAATGTACGTGTGTGGGTCTGTCAAATCCTTATAATTTCTTTAAATACGTTGGTGCGTATTGTTTTACTCTTACCTTTGTTATTCCAGTAACACCTTGTATGGAAAGTGTTGTTACTCTTTGGGATCTGTTCAGACTTAAGTCAATCTAGTTTGTTTTATGTTATCAATAAAGACTGGAATTTGACCAATTTTATCACCTACACCTGGAACAAAACAAATCTCAAATGGATAACGCCAAGGCTCGCAAAAGGTGTTGTTTCATAAATTCGATATTAACTCATTATCCATTTGAGATTCTTTATTTATCACCTTCACAACTGTGAACACTAATTTGTTTTTAAGTACATCGTTCAGCTAATATTTAAGAAATACTATCCATTGCTATTTTCTGTCCTCTCGCACTAAGAAGCGTGAACCATTTACAAGTCAAATAGACGATATCATAAACAGTATGTTGGTAGGTGTGGAGCTGGTACAAAATACCTATAATTTTCATATAATTTTTGTACACGACACCTTTCATATCATTCTATCAGGAATAATCTTACTGAAAAGGTTATATATAAGGCCTTCGTACACTATGCATTGATGTTTCAGACTGCCGTTTTATGTTTCATTTATAATAATTTAGTATCATTTGTATGCATTATACATAGATTTGAATTAGTGTTAATACAAACAGCACGCTCTAACTGAGCGAATCTTATGTTCCACTAGTTTTCTTCTAGCAACGCTAAATTAGATAAACTATTCTGTTCATAACAAAAAAAATTCTCCTTTTCCACTCTTTGATGTTCTTTAAGACCAGTTGTCAATAATACACCAGTGTCAAAAGACGATACTTAGCAATTCGACAATCTCGATCTTGGTCATAAACAAACCAGTCTTTGTGAGAAATGCCATCAGGCGACGCAATGATAAATTTAGTATTATGCTTAGGTTCCATTAAAATGAAAAGCGAAAGAGCTCCTCTCCAGAATAAATATTTTGGTTTAAATCTGACGAACACATTCACTCCTAACGTATATATCCAGTTATCAATCACGCACGAAAGATTGCCTTTGATACACATAACTATTCAACCCTGCCTTAAATGTCGCTGTTATTCTTCTTGGTCTTTATAATTTCGCAGTTTGCAAAGCAATCACCTATATATCTTCAAAACCGGTAGCATGTTTTCAAAACAAAACTATGTGTTAGGAATGTTGGCATGTGCGTGTATATTATTTTTATTACGTTGATCCCATACCTCAAGACAGCTTTGGTGGCCTAATAGTTAGAACGTTCATTCTCGGATGCAGGAGTTCGCGGTTTTGAGCCCCGGCTGAGTCATGCAAAATATTTTTAAGACTGGTATTAGCAACTGCCTCATTTGGCTCTCAGCATTAAGAATGTTAGTGTTAGGACTGATCGACCCGGTGTCAGGATATTGTGATTATGTGGGACACGATGCTACATTTCTGACGCATAATACCCCAGTGCTAGATAACACGCTGAAAACGTGGCAATATGACAGAAACGTTGAAATTGAAATCACACACAAACATAATTCTAATCGAATATGGCTAAAAATAATGATTTTCTTTTAATGCACGTTATTGATCAATCACCGGTAACAGTGGACTAACAGATGTGTTATAAAATCTACTGAATGGTTTAAATAAAATGAGATCGTTTTTATCCGTGTCCATTAAAGACAAATATCCTAAATATTAATGTGTCAACTTCTCCTATACTGACATGTATATGAATATAGCAGACACAAGCAAAGACAAATAAAGCTAACTATTATTTAATTAGACGCACACATATTTTTTCCTCTGTCTTAACAATACTTCGACTAGTTTGTATGCTAAACATAACGATAAGGGCACGATCTATATGTGTACATTGTTTGTTTTCAATGGAGTTCATTTATGCACGTATCATTTTAACTTTGGTCGTGATTTCAACTGTATGTTTCATCAACATACCGTTTCCTTATTCAGTAGACTACATTTTGCTTCATAATGGTGTTTCATAATTGTTGCCAACAATATATTCCTCCAATAATCCATTTTCTAATGCTGCCAACCATATAATTTTATTTTTATTGTGTCGAAAACGAGCCCTCTATGATTTTTATGCTAATCCTTTGTGGAAACAAAATGGTACTTTCTAATATACAGAAAATACATATACTAAAAATGACATTATATCATTATATCGGATATTATTATCCCCAAGAATTGTGTTTTGTCCTCACATCACGTGTCAAAGTTAACATAAGGTGTCCATTCAAGAGGACGCAAAATCGTTTACATTGTCATGCACACTTGTTTGCAACCTTCTCAAAGGGGTGGTGTGGGATAGATCATGGGGAATATAAGATGGATGTTGATGTTTTGACCTAGACAGTGAAGCAATCCGATACTATTACTCCATTGATGATGTGTATGATTTGATGGTTCATTAATGAGCCACATTTTTTCCCAAATTTGTAATGTTTTTGTTTATCAGTTTACATCAGGGTGGAACCAGCTCTCCCACCCTCTCCAGGAAATAGCGTTTATAAAAGTCTCAGAGACCCCAACATCACTCATGAACGAAATAACCACGTATCGTCTTGCCTAGAGACACAAGATGGCGGAAAATCTAACCTGCTCTGATGAAGATTCGAATCTAAATCCTTCTAGTGGTGGACGTTACGAGCACACTAATTCATGAGGCATCACCGAGCCTAAATTTTATGCACGTAAAGACACCTGCTAAAGCCATGTTACTGACTTTATACGCGTTTTGCTTGTGGTAAGTGAATGATAATTCACGTTTCGATTGCTTCTTTAGTATAGATATGTACCCTGTGCTGAAAAATAAACGACAGCCTTTTGTGCAACATAAATATACATCGTGATCTCTTTGCGCTGACAAAAAAAAAAACCTAACTAAATTAACTGTTATCAAAACGTGATGATTTTTTTGTTGTGTAATAGTATATTACACCGAACGTTTTATATCTACTGAAATATGTAACAATAAACACTCACTTCGCACGATTTCTAGACTTATATGCCACCATGCAATAGATTTATATCTGAGTGAAATATTTCGACCTACATCATTGAGAGCAAAATCTATATACCTATTTATCTTTCTGTTTGTCTGCCTATTTCTTTATTCATTTGTTCTCACATATATTAGGGTCTCATTGATAATTATTATTAATTGAATTTCCTATCTATATTTCATGTATTAAGGTAAACCTACAAGGGTGGTTGGTTTATAATGTTGTCATTGGCGTATAATTGAAAACATATTAACTTCAACACAAAGGTCACAGAAACCTACTGGTGCAAACCGACTTAAACCAAAAGAAGTTATTAGTCACTGGTAGTATTGTGCTCCCGTAAAGTGTCACATAAAAATAATGTTTGAGTTTTGTTATTAAAATTGGTTTTAGAGGTAACGCTAGATCATTAATTTACCCCAATATGCTTATTTTCAAGAGCAAAACTGGAACACAAAGTTTTGGTTTAAAAAAATAATTGAACAAAAAAAGGACACTGTCATCGAATACATACATCAGCGAAAATGCATTTTTATAGGTGAGGGCGCTAAAATTTAGAAGTTTTTGTATTTCTAAAACACACAACATTTGTCGCCATACTAGTATGTCAATTAAATATGTTCCCAATTTTATGTGTTTTTTTGTAAAATTTTCTGAAATTTGCTTTTTATAATAATAATAATAATAATAATAATAATAATAATAATAATAATAATAATAATAATAATAATAATAAATATGAACAATAATAATAGCATTACTCATAACAAATAAATAAACGGGATTATAAAATGGGAGTTAAGTTTGTATTAACCATACAATCGGAAAGCGTTTGTGTTAAAGTTCTATATCATAAAACATGTGTTAAACATTTTAATCAGCGAAGTCTCAATTAAGTTTTTGTTTACTCTTATCCACTATACATACAATGGAGTTCTAATAATGAGAGGTCCTCTCCAATCCGAAATCAAATGTGTTAAAAAATCTACATCACAAATCACACGTAAAACATTTCAAATATTGAACTCTAAGTTTGGTTTTGATATAATATTATCAATAGTAACTACGACGGCATTTTTTTTTAAAAAAAAAAAAAGATCGTCTCCATAGACCGTGATTATATTTTTAGTTAAAAATGTGTAAAATCAGCATAACATACATTTCATTTTTCACCCCAATTTCAGTTCAATTGTGACTGACGTCATATAATTTAATGTAGGTGAATACACCGTTAGCATAAATTCACTTACCAGTCGATTCAGATCGTTTATAACAGCTTGAATTTACTAACCCCTCTAAGTTGCCATAGAGATTCCATTTATTTTACATTGCCCTGTCTGCTCGAGAAAGGTGATAAATACTTATGACACTTGTGTACTGTTATTTGCTTTGTATGCAGACACTTAAGTATTTTACCTAATACTGATTCCAATAAAAAAGAATAACTACATATTTTTATAACAATAAAGAAAACAGTAATGAAATTTAAAGTTTAAAGTCCTTTTGCTGTCATGCATACACGTGCAAGCACATACATACCACAACCATCTTTTATAATGTATATACTCTCATATTTCCCGCAAGGTGAGTTATATGGAAAAAGAGCAAAATGAACTATTTAATATATCGTTGATTGCGCCGTTCAAAACTCGATAACCTCTTAATGACGTATATAACTAGATCACTCCCAACAAGTTACTGGCATTACGCAAATAGCTGTTATCAAATATCGTTTACGTTAGAAGATGGATCTCTTCCGATAATATGTAGTTATCTCTTGTTAATATTTTGTTCTTTTCTTTTAGTTTGAAGCTTTACATTAAAATGGATATCTCTCCCAAAAATAAAATGTATTGTTATATAGGTTTTATATTATGAGTGCATGGTTGGCTCTCTGTATTCATTTCGTTTACTCCAGAGGAAAATCTTGCACTAGGTCGTAACGTAGGGAAACATTGCTTTATCGCAATCGCATTTTCCAATTTTTATATCTTGTATTTTCTATGTATGTCATAGAATTGTACTAATGTATATATATATATATATATATATATATATATATATATATATATATATATATATATATATATATATATATATATATATATATATATACATATATATATATATTTATATATATATATAAAGAGAGAGAGAGAAAGAGAGAGAGAAGAGAGAGAGAAGAGCTTGCATGCGTCTATGACATGAACCATTATACAACTTAACATAAGAAAAACAAAGTATTATAAAATATTCAGTTGTTTTCAACATCTTGACGTGCTACGACAACTTGTGAAGTTATGTATTTTTTTGCGAAACTGTAAACTGATTATACAACAGTTTCAGCGACCGAAGATAGTACAACCTGTCTCATTAAATTTTTTGCATTTATTGTTTCAGGGTAGAAAATGCGAAGCCAGTCACGAACCAGGATGGAAAAGTTGAAGCACTGTATCAGTATTACTGTGATGGTGGTCGTAATGATTAGTGCTGCAATGTTTAATATATACTACGATAACGATGTGAAAAACGCCGATAAAGAATATGATACAGTTACAGCCCGTGTATTCTACTTCATTATTTTAACTCCGTTCGTCTCATTTCCTATGGTTCTAGGAAATTTTCTTGGACTTTTATGGTTTAATCCCTTTGAAGAGATCAGGAGACCCATAGTTAATACAGCGACACTTCCAAGAATTTGCTTTCGTATGGTTACAAGGGGGATCTATAAAGACCTGGTTCTTTCAAATTTGCAGCGAAACAGAGAAATATGCGTTCAAAGTGAACTCTTTAATTGTATATTTGAGGTTGTTTCTGATGTTTATATACCCGGAATTGAGGACTACTGCAGGCAAATTGTTCTGCCCAACACATACAACACAAAGCGAGGAACTCTGTTCAAAGCACGTGCCTTGAATTTCTGTCTGGAGCCTGGAGTATCAATGGTACAAGACAATGAATGGATAGTTCATTTAGACGAGGAGACGACCCTCAGCGAGGCCAGCATTTATGGTATAATCACTTTTATTACAGAAGGTAAAGCGGACATTGGGCAAGGCACCATTTGCTATGGCAATGGTGAAGTTGTTAATTGGCTAACAACCTTGTCAGACAGTATAAGAGTAGCCATAGATTATGGACTGTTCCGATTCCAACTCGCTGTGTTCCATTGCCCTTTCTTTGGATTTAAGGGGTCATATGTGGTGCTCAAACAAGGTGTTGAGAAGGAAGTCGGTCTTGATCTAGGTCCTCATGGCAGTATCGCTGAAGATATCTACTTTGCTTTGCTCGCTTGGAATAGAGGTTTCAAGTTTGACTTTGTGTTGGGAGAAATGCATGAGAAAAGTCCATTTACCTGTATGGATTTTATACGGCAACGACGGCGATGGTTTGTCGGGCAAATGTTCACTGTTCTTAGTAAAGAAATTCCAATCAGCTGTAAAATTGGCTTGTTGATCTCTTTAGCATGCAACATCCTTATGCCTCTGTCCACATCCATCATATTTATTAAGCTTTATTATCCCTTCTCCAGGCCTGTAATCACCAACATCTTGATGGGGTTCATTGTCGGGGTGATAGCTTTTATGTATTTATTTGGTTCTGCCAAGTCCATAGGACCTAGATCCTGGAATTTCTTTAAATACATTGCTGTTTATTGTTTTACTCTTACCGTTGTTATTCCAGTAGCAGCTTGTATGGAAAGTTTTGCAACTATTTGGGGTCTGTTCAGCCTTAATTCAACCCAGTTTTATGTCATCAAAAAGGACACAGTGGAGTTCACGAAAACAAGGTCAAGCGTATTGAAAAAAAAATGGTATGAATAGCTATGTCACGTGCACCTATGTGTAACTTAGAAGTTCTTTTATTGCAATACCGATTAATCCTTTTAAGAAAATATTATAATGATCGACAAAGCCAATTATTTATAACAAAGCAAACGGATGCTACACATACATACATTGTTTTATAACAAGCACACAATTAAACGAATCATACTGCATTTTACTTCAACTTGCTGTCTTTGCTGTTATTTTTCAATAAAGAAATAATATGCACCCGTGTCTGTCTGTATGTCTGTGTGTTTGTCTGTCTGTCTATGTATATTTGTTTTGTGTGTGCATGTATATATGCATGAGTACGCAAGTGTTTGATTCAATAACAATGTACTAAAATTTGATACTATTTTTTTAAGCATTTCTTGAAATATGTTGAATTGATTTTTGTTAATCTTGTGTGCAATACGTATGTAAGAGATAATGTTATGTATATCTATATTACGTGTATCTTTTTCATATTAATAGTTTTTGTAAAGATCATTTAGTTAATAACATTTCAATGCTAATATTGTATGATCGATGTTAATGACGTTTATAATACTGATATGATATGACCTTAAATCGAACTTTAAAGATGAGTCACATATAGTGCGTACATTTTTTTTTAATTTATGGTATCTCGGTTGGGTCATGCTGTTAGTACAAATGAAAATAACTTTATCTGACAAGGATATGAGTTTTAATGTTAGAGGCAAGCTGACATATTTTTTATTGGTCGTTTATAGAACATCTGCTTTTTGTTTCCTGTACTTCAAAATACCAGATTTATTCGTTAAGTGCCTGTTATTCCAAATTTCATTGTTGCATATTATCTTCCCATATAATTGAATGCTTACGCAGAAGTAGAATTCTTAGTATTGCTGCTAATCATGGAAGGTTTATGAAGAGGATTGATTCATTTATTTAATATAATATATGCGTTGGAATTGCAGTACTCCACCATTTATTTGAAATATATTTGGATGAATTACTTTTTCAAATAGATGCCTCATGTGGCCGAGTGGTCTAAGCGCTTTCCCTTACGGATCACTGCCATTTCACCTCTGTCTGCGTCGTTTCGAGTCTAAGATTCGGTGAATGTTGATATGTGAGAGAGCTTGCCAGTAGCTTCTCGTGCGTCGGTGATTCTTTCCGAAGATTTCCCGGTTTCTTCCTCCACCAGTAATACGGGCCGCCATGTCTAGCCTGTCATGTGCTAAAAAATGACGTTTAGCCTCATGACAAAAACAACTTTTCGAAATAAATGTGAATTCGTTAAAAAAATATTTGGATTTATATCTGTCACCAGATTAATGTGAATTCATTTAAAGACATTTTGGAATTATGATAGAGTGATTTTTTTTCTTCCATTCTTTCGACACTTCGATGCATCATACCTATCATTATGGATACCTTTGAAGCTCATTCGGAATATAACGAAACTATGGGAATCGATGTAAGATATGAAATTTTAGGTATTCATTCATCATACTGTGAGTTCTTTTAAAAAAATGTTTAAGTTTGTATTGTTGGCAAATAAATTAATATTTTCAGTTATACTAAACTTGTGGATTTTCTCTTTGTTGCCACCTGTTTTAAGATGATGTTGTTGATGACGCAGGTGCTGAATTTATCTTCGCATCTATATAAGTCCTTCTCATCTCACCTCTGTCAGCTTGAGTTCGGATCTCGGCTCGACCAACGTGGTTATGAGAAAGCTTGCCTTTACCTTCCCACGGATCGATAGTTCTTCACGGTTTCTTTACCCAACATAAATACTGGCTGCTATGTGTGGGACATCATGTACTGGAATAATGAGTTAACCCAAACATAACCAAATAAAATGACCTCAGAAGAGTGAGCAGTTTCATAAAGCATAATCGGATAAAACGTTACATCTGTCACTGTAACTCTTGTACGTATATCTAGGTCCGTGTCGAAAATAATTTGTTCAAGTAAGGACCAACAATCGCTCAGAGATAGTAAATTACTCTACCTGTCGCGGCACGATATAGCCTCAATATATTATTGTGTCATAAAAGGAAAAGGACTATAATCCTTCTTTTGTAAACACGGGAATCAAATGAAGGTGATGGAACAGTTGTATTAAATTATACAGTGATTATTTATGTTCATGATTTAAGCACAGAAGTCAAATACATGAAGGTGGGGTTGTTTTACACATCTTTTGAGAATACAATACAGAAAGTGTCAAAATGACAAGGAATAGTCAGGTTAAAGAATGGCCATGTTATAATTTTAGCTAGACTAAAGATATTTGTGTGCTGACATATCAATCACTGTATTTGGTAATGGTTTATTTACAAGAAGATGTATCTAAAGTTCCAGACATTAACTTACTTTTTCGCGTAATCGTACAATTATGTATTTTTATATAATGCAATATTTTTGACATGTAATTTACCAAGAATTGATATTCTTTTATCTGCCATTTGGATCGTAAGCAATTTATGAATAGTATTCGCACGTGAACATTTAGTGGTTTTTTTTTTCTTGAATGTGCAGGCCAAAGTAGTGCCGTTTTAAGGCATAGGCAAGTGAGGCACGTGTCTAGGGCCCCGTGGAACATAATGCCCCGCGGCGGCTTATGACCAAAATTTTCATGTCGGTTGTGTTTGCATTTGAGTATTATATTAATAAATTTTAACAAAATGACAGACATGCACATGAAAATGCAATGCATTACTCTATTTTTGAGACTGAGAGTTTGAGGCGCAATTCTGGTTACTTTTAAGGTTTGAGTTTATGCTCAGTGCCTCCAAACTTCTTAAAACGGTTCTGGGTCAAAGATTCAATATTCCTTCGAACTCCAAGCATTTATTAAAAACTCACTCACATAAATCATAGTTAGTTCGACCAAAGTGAAGTTTTCAAAGATTCCAGGAGTGCAACCAAGGAACAATGTTTCGTTTGATAAGTAGCGTCAAAAACATTTCATATCAACGTTTTAAGTTAATATATATCTACAAGGCAGACAACTTTTTATATGTATAATTAAAACGCTATATGAAAACCGTAGAAAGAAAGGAAAATTATGTATGTATCTATGCACCCGTGTCTGTCTGTATGTCTGTGTGTTTGTATGTCTGTATATGTATTATGTTTTGTGTGTGTATGTATGTATGCTTGAGTACGCAAAATTTTGATTCAATAACAATCTAATAAAATTTGATACTATTTTTCTAAGAATTTCTTGAAATATGTTGAATTGTATTTTGTTCATCTTGTGTGCAATACGTATGTAAGAGATAATGTAAAGTATATTTATAATGTGTATTATTTTCATATTAATAGTTTTTGTAAATGTCATTTAGTTAATAACATTTTTAATGCTAATATTGTATGATCGATGTTAACGACGTTTATAATGCTGATATGATATGATTTTAGATCGTACTTAAAGATGAGTCACATATAGTGCGTACCTTTTTAAATTTATGGTATCTCGGTTGGGTCATGCTGTTAGTACAAATGAACATTACTTTATCTGACAAAGATATGAGTTTTAATGTGAGAGGTCAAGTTGACATAGTTTGTTTATTAGTCATTTATTGAATATAGTATCTTTGTTTCCTGTACTTCAAAATACCAGATTTATTCATTAAGTGCCTGTTATTCCAAATTTCATTGTTGCATATTATCTTCCCATATAATTGAATGCTTACGCAGAAGTAGAATTCTTAGTATTGCTGCTAATCATGGAAGGTTTACGAAGAGGATTGATTCATTTATTTAATATAATATATGCGTTGGAATTGCAGTACTCCACCATTTATTTGAAATATATATGGATGAATTGCTTTTCGAAATTGCTGTGAATTCATTCAAAGGTATTTGGATTTATAGATATCACCAGAATAATGTGAATTCATTTAAAGACATTTTGGGATTAAGATAGAGTGATTTTTTTTTCTATTCTTTTGACACATCGATACATCATGCCTATCATTAAGGATACCTTTGAAACTCATTCGGAATATTTCGAATCTATGGGAATCCATGTAAGATATGAGATTTTAGGAATTCATTCATCATAATTTGGGGGCTTTTTAATTCTTTTAATTTGTATTTTTGGAAATAAATTAATATTTTCATTTGTAATAAACTTGTAGAGTTTTCTCTTTCTTGCCACTTGTTTTAAGACCATATATCGAAACAATAGGTATCACGTTTCAAACGGTGCTGGTGATGGCGCAGGTGCTGAAGTTATCTTCGCATCTGATTCGTTTTATCTGTATAGGCATAAAATTCTGCGGAATCCGTTCTCGTAAAAGCTCCATACACGATTATATTCAATGGCGCTCTTCATGTTTAAAATTTGCATCTGTAACGCAAACACAAAAATAAAATTCTGCGGAAAATTTCTTTATTACTAGTTCTATACGCTTTAGATACTGAGTATACCATTTTACTATCCAGTGGTCACATTTCCGTTGAAATGTATCTTATATCCAAAATCTTGATGCAAAACAACTATGTGGGACTTAGTCAGTCGTTTAGTGTTGATGTATCCCCACACATAACTTTGATCGATACGTCATCGGCTATTCACCATTTAATGTTCTTGTTAATAACTAGTTTCGTTCGTAGTTCAAAGTCCATTATTTAAATATATTCACACAGGCAGCGGTCACACTCAATATTTTTTCTGAAAATGACTACGGACTATACATTTCTATTTTATAGGATGAAAGCTAGATTTACAATATTGGCTAAATATACCAAAGCTTTTTGCTTAGTTTTATGACAAACTTACCTTATAAATTAGGTCTTAGTGCAAATACCCTTTTTGTGCCGGTCGAATCACACCGAATGACGTTTCCATGCGGCGCAAATGACAAAAGGCAGAACGCAATGAACCTTTTATTTTCTATTTATAGTGTATCGCCGCATTTTGATCAATGCAAGCGATAATCTTCACTAGTTGTAAATAATCTCCAGGTTAAAGATCAGAAACAAATATGAATAATTGCTTCAGTTAATATCCTGATTCCTTGAAAACATGACAAACGTTGCACCAACTTTATAAATGCAGAGTTTAGTTATATTGACTTCAGTGTGTTTTTTTTTTTCCAACACTCTAGGGCAAACATTATCCCACAATGCAGCTCTATAAATGGTGTCGCTAAGCTCAATATGTAACCAATCACTTGCATTCGTTGCAATTGTCTCCTAACTTCCTTTGTGGATTTCATTTATGAATTCGAATCATTAGTTCACTTGTAATGACCAATATTATCCATTTTTTGGTATATTCTTTATTACTATTGATTTCATCAATATAAAACATAAAACGTTTATAAAAATTTCCACACAGATAAGATGCCAAGAGATATTTAAAATCGTTCTTCTGACGTCTTAATAAATATTTCTGGATACAGTATATACTTTATGGAATAAAAAACTGCATAGATATTACGTGCCAAAATACTGCCAAACGCACATTTAAATATAAAGTATGTCATAAATTGATTGGTATGTCTACTTGAAAGAATATATATCTTGTACTGTTTATAATAAAAAAATCGTAAATATGATTTTCACAAATACTGTTTCATAGAAAGCATCCTGTCCAAGAATCTTTCCCGTTTGCACATTTGATACTTAATATCTGACTAATAAATCCATAATTACTTAGTAATAAAAAAATTAATATCAGATGCTATCATATTAACCTAGATAGTTTTTTAAAGTACTCTCCTTGCATTTAGTTATTAGATAAATGCCAGCCAATTGAGTGAACTTGAGCCCACTTGGACCTCTTCTTTGTATGTGGAAATTTTCTACTTATGTATGAGGTATGAGTATTTGAATTAATATACTTCAATTGCTGACTTTATATTTAAACAATCAGCGATTCCAATTTGAATGCATACATACATACATACAAACATACATACATACATACATACATACATACATACATACATACATACATACATACATACATACATACATACATACATACATACATACATGCATCTATGCACGCACACACACACAAACACACATATATATATATATATATATATATATATATATATATATATATATATATATATATATATATATATATTTAATGGATATTTGGCCGTGACCCCAGGATGAGATGTGCAGATTGCTTCTGTCATTAGGACGACAGACTGAACTACTTTGCATATATTACACAATGTAACTCCTGAATGGGCATGCAAAGATTAAGTCCTAAATGTGCATTTTATTTTTCCATTAGGAATATAGTTGTCCAATTAAATACGAGAGCTGATAAACCAGGTTAGCCAGGAGTTTATAAGTGATATAAACTTTAGTGATGAAGAGAGCTAGCAAATAAGGTCAGTCCTAAACTTTATCAATGATTATATTACAAAATTTGAAAAGACTAGATCAAGAACCAGACGTATATTGTAATTTTTAGTTACTTTTAAGACTTAGTTAGTGGTAATAATTTTATTTGCATTATTTACCCCTGCTTGGATAATCTGATCGTACAGCCTGTACATAATAATCACTTCGTTCATGCATTTTTATTTCTATCCCGTTCTCTTGCTTGCAGGATAGAGAGACCACTTAAAAGTGAGTTAAACTTAAGATAATTGATATAGAGATTTCTACTTTTAAGGGCCGGTTCCATCTGGTTTGATATATACATTTACGCGAATTCAGCTGCTATCAGACAGGAAGTGCACGTGCTGTTCTCACTTTCCGATTTTTCCACAAGACTTTGTATGCAGGCATCTGGCATATGATACCTGTATCTGATAAATATTTATTTAGGAATAATGATAATAATCTAGACCCCATCATCTCTAGAAGAAGCAAGGACGGAATATTTCCATCTTATAGGCACATTGTATTAATATAAACGTGATTAGGAATAAACCATCCTTAACAGCTTTGCGGAACACCAATAGTGTGGCTTTTATTAGACTATTGTTACTATCAACAGAACTAGTCCGTATCACTTTTTCACGAATGCCATATAACACTTCATTCTTTAATGAACCAATGAAAGTTATTCGGAAAATCTTCAGTACCCAAGATCTGGGTAACAGAAAACGTGTGTATGTAAATGGGAATTGATTGATATATATCTACGGATTTGGTGCGTACAAGATATTCTTGATGAAATCAGTTTTATTGTTAAATTGCATGAGATACAAAAATTTATTACAGATTTCAGAATACATTTCTCTGGAACTATATTGTCTCATGTGCTTGATATATTCTTTTCGGGAACGCTTAACCCACAATTATATCCTTGTCCCTGTAGGAAAATACAATAATCGTTTGTATTTTCTGCTTCTTAAAAACAGGAAGAAACATCTTCATGTATTAATTAGAATGTTCATTTTTACAACCTGAGCAATTTCATTGAAATGCACCATTAACGTGTACTAGTAAAATTCTCACTAGAAAATAATTAAAGACTACGATATCACCAATATCATTCGGTGAGAAATTGCCCTTAAGAAACACTAAATTAACTGATATAAATATTCACATGATTCCACCGAACCCCTCCACCCTACGTCTAGGCCCTGTTCTTCACGTATCATTGAAATCATATATTGTATTGAATCGTCTCATTATGCTAGACTTCTAACTCAGTCGGACAGAGCTGAGATGTTAGTGATCGGCTAAGACAAGACCAGTTTGCTACCCTGGACCTCTCTTTATGAACACACAAATTTATCTTAAAGGTATAATAATGATTTTTTTTCTCAGTTATTTTAATCGCAACGTATTGAATGTGGATAAGCCAAACTGCAGCGTGATGGAGTAAACTACCGAAGGATATTTAAATAACATCAAACAGTACCAATAATGGAGGGATAATTTTATGGGACAGAGGCAATGACCTACAAGTTGGCAGAAATAGGTAAATAGGAAAACAAGAGTAACACTAGAGATTTTGTCCATATTTAGCTTATATATTTCTAAAACGCATGTGCGTTTTATAAAAAGCAAATTTATACCTAATTGAAGCTTGTTAAAATAGTTCAGATAAAAGACCTACATCTAAATTAAAAAAACTTACTCCATCTCACAAATAAACGGATTTTTAAAGTCGCACGCTTGGTCGTTCATAAAAAACTTGGCAATAAACTGTAAGTCAATGCAATCTTCCTCCCCACCATTGCTGTTTGGTTCCCCAGGACCCCAAGCTGCATACTCAATTGGCTCGCTCCCTGGGGACCACACCCAATGTCCCTCCCTCACAATATCATTTCCAGCCGTCCAGTATCTAACGTCATTATTAGCTGCAACGGTAAATGTCAGGTTAACTAAGTTAATATATTCAGGGTTTACAGTAAAGTTGAAAAGGTACAAGAGAGAGAGAGAGAGAGAGAGAGAGAGAGAGAGAGAGAGAGAGAGAGAGAGAGAGAGAGAGAGAGAGAGAGAGAGAGAGAGAGAGAGAGAGACAGAGAGACAGAGAGAGAATGAGAGAGAATGAGACGATTGTGTGCTAAATTAATTAATAGTTTCGACTGTTTATTGTTAGCATTAAATGGATGATAAACAGGGAAATAGCTAAACAGTTTATTGGACGGTATTATTAAAAGTTTTATACAAATTAGATTGCAATGCTATTATAACAACACTGAACAAGTAACAAATACGAATGATATCTTCCGATAGTTATATTCAGTTTTGTCTATTTACCAATATTGAGTTTCAATATTCATGCCCAATATTTATGAAATTCGCGTCATGCAATGTAGCTTTTCTACCTAATTGATTTCGCCACAGGGTCAATATCCCTATTGTAGTTTTACCCCAAGAATGTCATTTTTCCCCTCTGGTGAAAACAATCATAGATCTGCTTCCTTTCCCCATTTAGCAGAATTACCGACGGAGACAATTATACCCTAGTACCACCTGAGTCTAGGGCATTACCACCCTGCCAATACCACCCCATCAGTTACACACTCAATATATTACCCAGCTGTTTATTGCCTTCTTTTCTGTTACCCCTATCCCCATCCATTACCATGTAAAATATAATTGTTTTATCCCCTAAATAATTAGTAAATTTAAGTCAATTTCAAAACATTTTATTTTACATTATTTTAGTTTATTAATCTCAGCTTTGGAAATATATATTTGGCCTGGAATATTCAATATAAAATCCATTATATTATAATGTTATAGTACTAAAAAAATATTATATTGATATGATTAAATCTGAATGTTTTGGCAGGTGAATATAAAACCCACGCAGTGGGTAATTGACTGAGTGGGTAAATAATGGGGGATAAGGAAGGGGGTAGAACCAGGGGGCAATTGACAGGGGAGTAATGTTCTGCTTCCGTGCCACTTACCCATCCCCTCAAAGTTTTCCTTTCAGTTACCTCTGCCTCCACCCCTTCCACTTAATTATTATTCGAGGGTGGGGTGGGGTGGAAAGGGGTGGGAGTGGTATAAGGAAATAAGGGTTTCAGCTCATCGCCTAGTTTTGCCCCTCCAACCAAATACAAACTATATCCTAATCTATACCCCACCCCTTTTTTAACAAAAGTATTAATAACGTTTTTGGCTCACCCCCTCTCTCTGTTATGACAGTGTTAGACAATGTCATGTATATGATCGGTATCCAGGTAAGCTTCATTATACTATCCAGGTAAGCTTACAGAAGCTACGTCATTATACTACAACAGGTGATAGCCTATCCTGATTTTACAAAACAACAGGTGCAGGTGTTTTGTATTGTTACAAAGCAACAGGTGCAGGTGATCGTTGAATCATCCAGGTAAGCTCGCGTCATACACAGGTTGTGGACCAATGAAATCTCAAAATATTCACACGTGATCGCCAGTGAATAAAAGACCTATAGATTCTTAATTACGCAGTAGAGCCGGCTTTTAACAGACAGAGCGGAAATGAGAACGTAGTGAGAAAGGTAAGTGATATTATTTTATACCTCATTACCAATGATTAATGTTTCAACTGTTGATATTAGAAATACTTCATTATCACGATCGTAGAGACTAAATTTTACTTTACCGCTCACACAGCAACGGGACTCAAACAAATCTTTTATTTGTTGTCTGTTTAGAGAATATTTGTGTCGATAAAATATACCTTTGACCGACCGAGATCAATTGTGAGTTTAGTATATTTATGTTGGCTAATCGGACTATGACAGTTTTTAAATTCTGCTAGCAACTTTTGATACAATTGTTCGAGATAATTGAAATACTCGCTGTTATCAGATCTGATGAGTGAAAGTTTTAGCTTGTCACGTCTTCCACTAAAACATGTACCTGATGTTTCATTATTAAATTAAACTGTCAATTGTTTGCCGTCCATCATTAGATATTTGATTTTACTACTGTAGCTATTTGTCACTGTAAACATTATTTTTTAAGTTTAGATACAATTTTAGTCACAATGACAATACCTAAGAGCAAGTGTATCTACCCCATTTTCGCAATAACGTTTGTCATCAAAATTACACAATCCACGTTTGATAATGACATCTGTTTCAAGCTTATGATGATTAGTCCGAATTGCCATAGCTCTCATAAACTAACACCGCCATCAAGCGCGTACTTGTAGTCATCATATTTCATAAAATTTTAGCAAAATCATGATGCAGACCTTTTGCTTTTTTGTTATTTTATTATTGTCTAACAATATGGCATACATTTTGCTGCGTAATCGGATAAAGTATTTGATAGTGCTCGAGTTCATTTCATCTTTGAACTTACCAATAACCTTTTTATTTGTGTCGTCATGAAATTTACTGTCACGTGGGTAATCAGAATGATCAAACAGATGTCGATTATTGTACATGTCCTGATAGATGTCCTCGCATTCGATTTCATATACGAGCGAATCGGTATCAGTAAACAATAATCTACTTGCCGGCCACTGAATTGTAGCAAAATTAAAATGAAAATCGTACATCAGCCACTTTGATAAATCTAACACTGAAACTCCAACGTAGATTGGCTTGTTTAGTTTTAGATTTGTTTTTCTTCTTTGTATAGCAACAAGATTCTGATTAAAAATTTTAATGCTCACAAAATCATCGTCTGACACAAGTTTGTTTCTGCGATTGATATCATTAACTATTTCGATATTTACGCTTTTCCTAATATTCTCCATCATCTTACCAAAAACGGAATTGTTCATCAGTTTAAAGACATTTTTCTCAAAATCTGTTTTTGCTGCAGCCCTTCTTGAAGTGTTTGAGTTAATGTAACCTCTCATCCACGGCGACTGATTATATTTTAGTACACGATGAACTTTTTTCAACACAAGACCAGCATCGACTGCTTGTTTTAAAACTTTGTAATGCAAAATATAATGACGTTTATTAAGCAAATTTGGTACTGTACTAGTTTCTTGACCATGGAATGTTGCCTTGGTGATGCTAACGCTTGTTGTTTTTTGATAACAAACTATAATCTATAACCATTGATTCCGCGCAGAAAGGGTAATCGTTATGCAATTTGTACAGCCAAGTTGGATGACGAAGATCAACCTCAACGAAATATGAAACATCTTCGGGTATCTTTTTTTTCTGTTTCAGATAGAAATCGATCGGCCGTGATCCAGTGAAATCCACCAAGAGGCATTGGTTCTATCATTGAACCACCATACAAGTTGTTACAAACTAGATAAATTATATACTTCAAAGGGAACTCAGGATTATACTCTTTCAAATATTTGTTGTTTGCTTCAGCATATGTTTTCGTTATCACGCTAATACCGCCTCTGATGCCTTTTCAATAAAATTGAACACATCGACGTCAGTCAGTAATTCTAACCTTACCTTACTAAACTTTAGCAGAGCATCCCATGACAGCCCAGGGGCAGAATAATACCAGCAAGGATCTAGTCCGTATTTATTATAACTCACTTCACGAAAACTTTCAAAAACATCTGCTAATAATAACACGTCAGTTTCCAAATACAAATCATGATAATCACCAAACGTCTCACAATCAAACTCTTTCCAGATATCTTGTGCATACTTGTACTCGTCATCGGTGATATTTTCATTTTTAAGTTGCGAGTAAAATTTGTCTTTGTCAGGTAAATATGTTTCATCAAATTTACTCCAGTCGTGGAGATATTCGTATGGAAAAACACCTTTTTCAGCTAGTAGATTAAATTTATCTCCAAAACAGTCTCTTAGGTTATCAAATTTACTACAACCGTTTTACTAGCTCATCTAACGAGGCTGCCATAAACTGCAGGCTGTCAATGAAACGCAATTTACCTAGCGTAACTGACATATACTTTTCAAATTATTTATTTGGAATGCATTTGATGATGTTATCGAGTTGCAGACGAGCTTTTACGTCAGGATCACCAAAAGCATCTACTATAATGTGACTATCATATCCTCGAAAGTTATGAAGAATAATTGGAATAAAATCTGGAGCATGAAATTTTAAATTACACTGATCATAAGCCGCTCCACGGTACTGTCCGGTTGAATGGCAATTGTCATGTACTTTTTTGTCAGTCCTGACATTGTCAGTATCAAAAGCTTTTTTACAAATATAACAACTTTCCGCTTGCTCGTGATCTGATTCTTGTTGAGGTGTTAATTTAATCATTGTCGTTACTCTTTTCAAACGATAAGTAATATTATCAACTTCGTTAATCAACTGCTTGAGAAGCCAGACAGCTGGATTTTTACCACGATATAATTTTTGGTTTAGATAATCTAGGATCAGTACAACAAACTACCTTATACGCTACTCCACAGGGAACATGATTTTGAATTTTTCTTGTACTCGATTATGATTATTTTCTACGCCAAGTACAGGTTGAAGTAAGCATCCGAAATCAGCGTATATGACGAAATGAATTTTTAGTTTGTGATTATGATGGACAAACTGTTACATACTATCTTTTTTAGATGGCATTGTTATTCCTTGTACATCACTACACTACAACAAATGATTTTGTAATGTTTCATTGTTTGTACAGCATGCAAGCAGCGGTAACAAAAGAACTTTTTGTTTTTATTCTTATTATACTGTCTACCAACTAATCCAACGTTTTTAATCCAAAAGTAATGATTTTTATAAAACTGTAAATTTATAGTCGATTGTGAAGATTTTTCTGAAATATATCTCGGCTTTAATCCTCTTTTTCATCTAGGCCGAAAACGTTAATCGAAACATTGTTTTGCTTTTCAAATTTGGTATTTGATTTTCTGCCACTGGAAAGTTAATATCTTTATAATTTAATCTTGACACGTGACTAATATTCTTCTAAACACGAGTAGCGTTTTTTATCTGTTGGAAATATTGCGGAAGGAAAAGCCCATTGAAAACATTTGTTATCTACGTTTTTTATGCTTATACAACATCTTTTAGTTTTTATTTTTGGTGGTAGGTCAATATACGAACTACCGCGTAATGCGTCATATTTCATCGTGTGAAACAATATTTCATTGATCGTTTCAAACTTCCAACCCGAACGTAATTCGGTGAATTCCTCTATTTTTTCCAAATTTCTTGGTGTATTTCATCAGATAGTGATAAAAGATCAGTCCCAAGCAAAACACGTTTTGATTTTGCGTTCATAAAAGGGTCTGTAATTTCATTTTCAGTTAATTATTTCGTTACAAGTAGCTGTAAAAATATAGCATGATATTGCACTAATAATCTTATACTTTTGTGTTTTTCGAGCTCACGTTTTATAGTTGTCTGCAGCAAATGTTAAAGATTTATTGCAGTAAAATTTACTAGCACGATTTGTTTATCAAACTGAAAACTGTTGTCAAAACCTGCAAAAGCAGTCGCTATTTTTTTCCGGTTCTCCCATAAGGCTCTTGTTGGCTATATCACGCAATTTCGACATTGCTATACTATAGTCTAATATCTAATTGATAATTTACCTCACAATGCGCATGCGCTAAAAACAATTAGAGTTATACAATATTACTATAGTATAATGACAGCAAATCTGGCAAGCGCACGTAAGCAAGAGGTATATCACGTTCACCAAAAGTATAACTTATACGCTGGAAATGCATTAGCTTCAGTCATTAACATCAAAACTAGAATATCTGTTGGCAAACTAACGCCAGCGTGTTATCAGTTTAGTGTAAAGGGAGATAACATCGAGAGGATTACAATGCATAGAAAAGATTTTATTTACCCGTTGTTCTGCGATGATATTCCAAAGGGACAGAGTGTATATTATGTGAACGGTGCAGTCACTGATGACAACATTGAAAACTTATCTTTACAAAACGAGTTTCAGCTGCATCCAGTCTTTGTTTTATACGAGGCATATGATCGCGTTATTATTAGAAACAGAAAAACTAAAAACGTTCTCAGTACTATGAGCAATATGTGATATATCAGGGTAACTGTTAGAAAAACATCAAAAAATCAAGTTTCTTATCTTGGTCATAGGTTTGTTTACGAGGTGTTCAACGGATCTATAGCCGATGGTCTGGTTATTAACCATATTAATAACGTAAAAACAGACAATCGATTGGAACATTTAGAGCTAGTGACGCAACAGGAAAATTTGAAAAAAGGACGAGGTGGTGGTGTTAATTTTAGACGTCCAGCTAAACCTGTTGTTTCGTTAAACCTCGAAACTGACGAGGATATGAAATTCAAATCGATTACAGCTGCGATGAAATATTATAAGATAAATCCCACAGTCGTGAAATTTGTAGCTGATGGAGTAATAAAATCAACATTTTGAATCAAATACAATGCTAGGATTCTTTTTAAATATGATGATTAATAATATTTGAAAGCTCGGGTTTAGTCATACAATGATGAGCAAATGCTATAACATCATTGCGATCAAATTTTAGCGTCGTTACTGCACTTTTATTAATTTTATTTTTTTTTTCTGCTGCTGTTAGCAATATTTTATGAAAATCATCTTGAAATACAATTACATCAACAGAATATGCAATATAACCCGACAAACATTTTCTTACCGCTTCGGCTAGCTCTTTGTAATTTACTATATTAACTTTTTGGTGATATTGTATCTCGTCAGTCATCTTAAAATAACAAATTAGATAAAAATATATTATAATCATGGACTTGATGAAACGACTCGCTCAAATATACGAAGATACTAGTGATAAGGTTGCCAGCAATAAGGTCACGCATAGTATTACATTTTCTAAAGATTTCGTAGACAAATCTGTTGGTTATAGCGAAGATGATATTTTATATAACAACAAATCTGATGATGATAGTGAAATAGACACTGTTGCTGACATATCTAATTACAGCAGACAAACAACTGAACGATATGATGCCAAGTATCACATTGCTAAACAAATTATAAATTTAATTTTATCGTTGCGAAACAGCAAATATTTTGGCAGCTAATTAAACCAAAATAATTGTCAAAAGAACTTTATCAACCACAAATTCTTCTTCGCTCCAGTTCGGAGTAAATCCTTTTGCAAATACCTATTTTATCAAAGAAATTCTAACTTTATCACCAACCTTAAATTTATGTCTGCGGTACATGTTTTCATTTGCTAATATTGGGTTTTTAATAGCATTATTAGGTGACACTTTGATGGTTCGGTGTTTCGTGTTATTATATTCGCCTACGATTTGAGAAAGGTCATCGATGTATCTGTTGGTGTTTTTAGCTGTCATATGTTTGTGTATTTTTACGTTTAGCGTGCGATTACATCTTCCGACAACAACGCTTTAACCTTCGTTTCCTGTAACATATTATTTTTATATTATTTTGTTCTAGAAACTGCTCAAAGGCTGTGTTAAAATACTCAGCTCCGTGATCAGTCTAGATTTTATTTGGTTTTCTTTCTATACTCGTTATTGTTTGTCTTAGCGCATCAGTCATTGAAGTCCCTGTCTTATCAGAAACAGGTACACTGAAAGCGTATTTACTAAAAACGTCTATAGCGTTAAACAAATACCTTTTTGGAGCGCCATCAGCACCAACGTTAAACTGAGTCAGATTGAATATATCCACCAAATCTATTGCCCAGATATCATCTACAGCGTTTGCGACAACTTTACGTCGTGGGAACATTTTTTAGATCTGTGTAGTTCGACTGCAAGATCATCGAATACTTTTTCCAAGTCCAAGTTTATATTTTGCTCCAATCATTCCCTGAACAAATCTTCTATCTAAACGTTCTCGTAGATTTGTTGGCTCCATATCACGTAATGCGTCTAACATTTCTTTATTACAATCTGCTTTCGAGTTTTCATGATCACTATTACAGATATGACGCATCGCTATTGCATCAACTTGATTTTAAGGCTCTTGTCCTGGCAACGGATTATCGTTTTCATCTAGTTGTTCTAGCGGATTGTAAGGTCCTGTATACCGATGACCTGGCAAAGTCCAACCGCCTTTTGGTTTTGGTAATTTTCCAATAATTTTATGTATATCTATACCTATTATTTCTCTGTTATTACTACATTGACAGTATGCGACAATTTTGTTTTGCTCAAGACACAAATCTCTGTCAGAATCACAGTTGCATATCATTCTATACTTTTAGTCGTCTACTAAAATAATATCAGGATAACCAGATCCTATCGACACTGTCGTTGGGGACACTTTGTTTAAAAACATTTTTTCTTTTTTCCGCAGACTGCACAAAAACTTTTTAATACCATCCTGTTATTTTTTGTTTTTTCTGTTGTTTCATTAATATTTTCTGTTTTAGTTCTACACTTGAGGCAATATGTTGACATTATTATATTTGTAAGTTTAGATAAAATTAATTGCAATCTCATCATTAGCGTGAGAAGGATGCTTGTCAAACTGTAAAATAAATTTTAAAAAATTGAGATTTCTGCCCATCTGTCGGATAAACATTATACAATAATATCCGCAAGAAGACGCTTCAACAGAGTGGAGTTGATTTGACGAATAATATATTTTTTTATATTTTTTGTTCATATACTTTTTTATTACATATCTTGGAGAAAGTGCAAACGAGTCGAAATAATTATTAATTTTAAACTGCATCCCATTGTTTACCGGATTCGTCATTGAAATCTTGCAAATTTATAAAGACACGAACTTACAGCTGATGGCGATTTTGTTACTGCGAGTTCACTTTTAAAATAAACTAATGAAATCCAGGAACCGCATTTATCAAAATTACTCAGCGGGGTGGTCGTGTTCCTGGTAATGTTAGGCCACGCCCGATTCCTAAAATATTTGGCAGCAGACTCCCCGATAGTCCCGCCAAAATTGGAGCGAACGGAATAATTCCTCCTTGTTTTGTTTGATTGCATATGCATTTGCAATTTGGTGTTGGCGATTTTGTTGTTTTCTTTTTTTGATTTCTTTTTTTCTGGCGATTTTGTTGTTGGCGATTTCTATTTCCGTTGTGGCATTATAATATATCATTTACATAAAATTTACATTTTTTTAGTCCACTTCCACGAATGATACCATTACCTTCAACAGCTTTCTTCGTTGCGCCAGAGACTACTCCTGACATTGCTGCTAGTTTTAATGTTCTCAACACCGGCAAGACTTTAGGTATTATTGTACTAGCTAATACTGATAATGCCGGACCAAGAAAACCACCTTTGACGACAATGTCGTTTGCAATCTCTGTCATTTGTGCAGCACTCAAATTTAAAATAATTTTTTTTTTACGATCATACTTTTTACTTGATTTTTTTGTTACCATTAATTTTTTTAAACACCATCAGATATATTAGGATTGATTTTCATGATACCTGTTCTTGCTTTGCAATAGCATCTACTAATTTTTAACTTGGCCATCGGTCAAATATACTTCTTTTACAATATATTTTGCCATTTTATATAACAGCTGTAGATTAAAATTGAACTGTCATTTTACCTCCAATAGAATCTACCGTGATAAATCTATCACTAATCACTATTGCGTATACGTATATCGGTGCTACTGGAACCGCTCCATGTGTCCAGGTAATTTCAATATCCGTTGTCCTGTCTACAATTCGCTCGTTATGTTTACTAACATCAAAATGAAATATAGGATAAAGTGTACGAAATTCGTCTGCTGATATCTGAGTTCCATCTTCAACATCTTGATATTTTTGCATTGCCTCAAGCAGATACATGTTTGTTTGTTTGTTGTTGGGTTTAACGCCATTTTTCAGCACACGATAGGCTATTCATGGCGGCCAGTATTACTGGTGGAGGAAGAAACCGGGAAATCACCGGAAAGAACCACCGACCCACGAGAAGCTACTGGCAAGCTTTCTCACATATCTACATTAGCCGAATCCTAGACTCGAACACACGCAAACAGAGCTGAGATGGCAATGATCCGTAACGGACAGCGCTTTAGACCACTCGGCCACTCGGGGCCCCTAAAGATACATGTACGGTCGAGAAATATTTTTATTAGCGTCATCAGCAAAATTGCACTCTATAGCTCGATCTGGATATTACTTTGAATTTAATCTAGCATGTATTCGTCTGACATCAGCGTGGTCAAATATTGCATTATTTTGTTGTTGGTTGCCTTGTCGGGCGTGTTGTTGAAATACGACAAATATTTGTCTCGGCAGTTGTTCGCTTGAAGTTATTGTGACCCTCCACGTGTAGTCAGTAGTATTTGGAACCGCTGTCTGATATATTTTATGCTGCTTAAAATAAATTCTGTTTGTATCCTTATCAAGTATGCTATTTAGTTCTGACATTTTAGTGATCGATGGTGTTATACGTGGCATCCACAGAGCACGTTTGTTTATGATAAACTGTACATCAGCCCCTCCAGATCTAAACAAGCTATCGTTTTGTTCTGCTCGATCTCAAATAAGCGTATGTTTTACTCCGCGAAATACCTTATCAGGATCGCGACAAAAGCCGAAAATTATGCTTAGTGGAAGCATCGTTGTAATTTGACGTGATCCTGCTGTACGTTTTCTTCGCCTAGCAAAACCTTCGTTATAACGTGGATTTCTCACATCAAGTTTGTTAGGAAGCAAATTTTACATCGCAGTACCGTTTGCATCTGCAGCTGGTCGTGTTATATTAATATTATTAAAAGCTGCCGTAAGGGAAACTCTTGTAGCGTCTGCATTAGCAGCTGCGCCTGGTGCAGCAATATCTAGAGCAGCAGCATTAGCAATGAGAAAATTTCTAACAATTCCAGAATTTTCATAAGCATTGGCTCCGTGTACTATAGCGCCTCTCTTTAAAAATTTGGTAGATTCAGCTATACCTCGTACAGTATCTTTAAACCACATCATGTTCGTTGCAGTTGATCTCGAGTAATCGTCGAAAAAACGAAATAATATTTAAAATTGTACTTGCAACTTGTAGATGACCTGAAATATCTTCTATAGTTTGATTGGCCAGTTGATATCTACCACTTTTGAATAAACTCTAGCCGTTATATATAAGAGCTACTTCTGTTTCAACAGCAATTGCAGCAGGTGGATTGGCTACTGTCATAATCTGACCACGAGCTTCCAACATAGCCTTATGTGGTATTAGAAATATGTCTTTGTCTCTAGTGTTAAAGGTTCTAATACCAGCTTTATTTGGTTCGTTAGAGTTTTCATCAAGATACTCAACATACTCAAATTCTGTCACAGCGTTGTCGAAATCATGAGTTTCTGTTAACTCGAGATAGTTTTTAGCAGACATTTTATTTTTTAGATTATATAAAATTTTATTGCGGTACTGTTACTTTAGATATTAATTTTTGTATGATCTGCTCGCCCTTTGGTGATAATAGTTTTCTTTTGTTGTTGTTATCATAGCTCGTTGAGTTTCTTTTGTTGGAGCGATTTCTGAGATAGCTTGTTTTATTGCAGATGCAGTCGGTGGATCTCCTTTTATTTTATCAGCTACTTTTTGTCCAACCGCAGTCCCAGCGGTAGATACAGCCCCAGTTGCAAAAGCTATACACGCATCAATAGCAATTGGTGCAACTTCACGCGCTATACTCGGAATTTTTTCAATAACTTTAGTAAATGTATTTCCAAAAAATCCTCCTATTATTTTTCTTCGATAATTTTTTTTTGTTTCATTATATTTGATGTTGCATAATTTTTACCTTTGCTCGCGTAGATGTAAATAATAACTTACAACTTCATTACTAACATGTAACTGTTCTCCAGATTGATCTGTCAACTGCATTATTATACTTGATATTTGATTTTCAGGATTTAAAGGATAATAGATAATATGTCGAGGAGTTATTTCCATGAGAGAACCTGACGGAACTTCTGGTGAGAAACTGTAAATCGTTTGACCCTTGCTACCTTTTGATTTATAAGAGCCAGAAGCAATAGAGCAATTTACTAATATTGTATTGACTTCTGTTATATTTAATGGCAGTTCACTGTCATACTAATAGCCTAATGAAGTGCATTGTAACTTTTATTTAGTAAATCCTAACAGTTGTGCAATACTTCTTGTCTCTTGGTTCAAGATCGATTAACATATTTTTCAAAGTTATCCTAGCTCGTAATTTGTTATTATTCGCTGCCAACTCAAAAATATCAGCCAAACTGTCACCGCTTTTGTTATGAGCTCTTTGATTGTCCTGTTTAGATCAGTTATATTTGAAGATCCTTGTGGAATTTTTATTTTTTATTGTAGATATTGAAGGACTTGTAAACGTAGTAAAATATATTTCATCGTTAACATCAGTTTTCACGTTAGGCATAGCATCCTAGCAAGTACAAGAGATTAATCCAATCTCATATTGTTTTGCAGGATCTAGTTGGATAGGTGGAATATAATGTACTGAAAAATTTGCGCTATCTATTGCAGACTCACTAGAGTTTAGCAATAAGGTTGTTTGCATTCCTTTTATATTACATCATTTTACAAAATTAAGTCACGGTGTAAAGTTTCATATTCTTCAGATGTTAATAATTCGCTCGATCTTAGATGATCAAGTATGTCAATGATTTCATTATCAAGTTCAACACTATCATTCCCAGCTTCTTTTGATGATCTTAATAACATTAATCTACCTATCATTTCAGTAATTGATGTAAATATTTTTACACCAGTTCCTGTTTTACTTCTCTACTTTTTTCTACACGAGTTTTATCGAGTGTATCAAATTTTCTTTTAAAACTCCACCCTTTACCAAAAGGTTTTGCTCTACTATTTTCTGCTGTTTTTTTAAACATGAAAGCAATAATTCTATGTCTCATCCTATTATAAAATAGATTCATATCATCAATATCTGTAACCTTGTTTAATACATTTTTAGTAGCAACTCCGTCTCTTTATATTTCATCTAATCTATCGATTAATGTTTGATATTCTGCATCAGTCCACTTGCTTATATTATCAATATCTTTTTATTTTCTTTCTTTAAAAAATCATCATACCCAATGGAATATATCGTATTATTTGCTCTTCTTATAAAATGAAGTCTTCGCTCTCCAACTTCCATAAACCTTACAGTAAAATCACCAACTCTTTGTTGCTCCTCTCTGATATCTTTTATGTCTCCTGATAATTTTGTTATAATATTTGTTATTCCTTGCGTTGTTAACTCTGCTAATCTTTGCTCAAGTTCCAGCGGATTGTTTATCAATCGATCTGTTTCAGCTTGTCTAGCAGCAGGATCGGCTATGTTTGCTGTAAGTGCTTCAGTTAGTTTTCTTTTTTCTTCTTCAGATCTAGTAACAATTTTTGCAGCAGTTGCTTTCCTGTTGATCGTTAACAGTTCCAACTAAACCTTGTTCTTGCAGATGTTTAAGTTCTTCTTCTGATAGTGGTTTAGTTTTAGGTTGTTTACCTAATAGTGCTTCCGTAACTGGCTTGAAAATTTTAGCTGATGCTTTTGTAGCAGTCACTTGTCCACTTCGTGCTTGTTGTACTTTTTGCCTAAGTAATGCCTGAGAATTAGCAAGTTTTATTTAGATCTTCTCTATTTTGTCTATGTCTTGCTCGTTTGTCCATTATTATTACTATAAATTTTATAAAATTGAAACCCCTTACTGTAAGTAAGTTTTAATAAAACAGCGAAACATTTTAGTCGGATCGTGTGTAATTTTATTAAATAAGAAAAAGTTGTATTTATCTTTTGTAGCATTACGGTAAAGTTCAATAAATTTATATTTTGTCACTTCACCCCATTGCTCGCTTGCAATATTTCTAACGTCAACATTGTGCAGTCCTGGAAATAATATAAAACAACCAGTATTTCGCCGAATAATTCTGTCAACATTATAAAAACCTTGAGCAAGATAAACAGAATTATACTGTTTGTTACGTGACAGTGAGCAATATGATCTTATTTTATTCATCCCCATGTTATTTAGCGGAATATCGTCAAAAACTACTATCCTGTGTTCATCTGCATCAAGTCGATTAACTGGAATAAGATCTTCTGGATGCCTAATTATAACAAAATCTTCACCACCTTTAAGATCATTACGAAGCTTGTTATTCTACTCGCTTAATAACTCATACTTATCCTGCTGTGGATTGATTGTGTAAATATAAACTCTATCGTAGTTAAAATTATTGCCAAGAAGCAATTTCAAAAAGCAAATTAGTTTTTCCTGATCCAGTTCGCCCAACAATAAGAAAATGACAATCAGGAAGTTCATTCTTATGTTTATGCTTCACCAGCTTTTCTGTGTCAAAGTTTAATATCGACGATTTTGCCATTTTGTATAGTATTAAACTAGTGTTGATAATTTTATGTAGGACAGTAAATAATGAGTTGCTATTCAAAATTTGGAACACTGTCAGGAGATTTATCCAAAGAAAGTTATCAAGGTGATTTAACCAATTATGCAACTCTTGATCAGCTCAAAAATGAAATCAATAATTTACTAAATGTTGCCAGTGTAAATCCAAATGAAGTAGTCATTTTCCAGGACAAAGAAGGACAACTAAAGACGAGTAATGTAAAACTGTCAGATGTACTTTGTGACAAATTGGCGGCGTTCAAAACACACCAACCTATTTCACTACGGTTCGTTGGTAGGGAATGACCTCCGCGGTGTATTTTACCCAGTGTGGATAGGTAGAAAGAAGAATGCAGATCACTGAACAAGTATATTGAAGAAAATAAACACGCCGAGCCCCCTTTCAATGAACAGGTATAAAATTTATCAATTTATCAACAGAATTTAAAATGAAAAGAAATCAATGACTTGGTTACAAAAGAACAATTGTACTAACATGTACTCAAGTAAAAAGACAATACAAATTTCTTTAAATGTAAAATTACTTTCAACGTTAATTTACTATCTTCTTTGACAATGAGATGTGACCTTTTAGTGCAACGATGAGAGACTTCATCACCTATTTTATGCGAACATCAAGACTTCCGTTCGTCCCTGCTTTGCCGATCATTGTCTGGCTGTTTCGTCTTGGACTCTTGTCCGTCGAACTCTGATTTAACAATCGTCTCTGGACTTAGATTTCTGCGTAGAATTTGGTCTGTTCTTGTGATTGTTCAGGGATTTCTCATGTGAATCCAGGAAAGCTGTTTCCTTTTGCCGTTTTCCTTATTCGTTTCCACGAACCTCACGTACAGCCCGTCTCCTAACTGAGACAACTATCTGGCCCCCTACTCTATAATGAAAACGTACTTTTTACGAATTCAAAATGTAGAGTTTGCCTACTCGCTGTGACAATTTTCCTGCTTTACTGCCAAATCACGAGATAACGTCTTACACGATCCCGGAGTCCGGTCTAACTTTTACCAAGAAAGATTTAAGACTGCTGAATATTCCTAAAGTAAAACCTTTAATTTCTTACAGAGTTACGCCCCTAAATCCATATTAACCAATCGAAATAGACTGTATCCTAAACCTGTTCCGTAGAATTTTTGAATTGACAAGACAACTAAACTACTAATCATGTCGTAATTAACATTACTTTGAACAATCATCTATAGCCATATCCCGCCTTTAACCGGTCGATTTTGGGAAAGGGTCTTATGTCATTCTCTTGTACCATAGCATCTGACTCGGTCATGTTACGTCGGCTAGAACGAATTCCCTTTTGACGTTCAGAGATGAAACGAAAAATAATTATCTAACTATCTCTAGCCCTTTCTACTTTAATTAAGTTGACTTGGATACAATTCCTTTAACCAAAGCTTCTAAGAGTTTTCAAAATTCGACACATCATATACTTGTACGAAATACTGCTGCGGTCACTGATAATATCGTTACTTTTTACAGTCTAGGTAAGATACAAGATTCTGGTATGTCAGTTATTGATTATGTTAAAAAACTGGTGATATATTTAGTAGGGAATATTGTTATGAACCAGAACAAGATTACAGATCTTGGAAACTCAACTGATTACGGTGACACAGCCACTAAGAAATACGTCGATGATAAGGACGTTTCAATCAGTAATGAAATAACAGCGCTCAAAACTGATTTTACCGGTCACGTAAAAAGTTTTCAAATTTTTGCAGCAACATAAACACGCTTAAAAATGAATTTTGTGGAAATCCATCAAATGTTGATATAAAACTTACTGATATTAATACAAAACTCAATGATATTACTCAAAAATGAGTATGGTTAAAATTCATCAGAAACAAATTAAAAATATTGTGTATACTGTTGCTTCTGCGTCTGGTATATGGACAAAGCAAAATAAATCAATCAAATGATCTGTAGAGGTTACCAGTGTGTATAGATTCAAACTGAGTAGTGTTGAATTTTTTTTATATAATAACCAGATCTACATTGCATACTTTGAATATGTCTTCTGGAACTGTATCTATAGTATTATTAAAAGGTATTGAAGAAGAATTTATACTTGAACTCGCTAATACAATTCCAGTAGAAGTCGGTTATAGTTGCTGTTTGGAATTTGTAGCTGAATTACTACTACCAAGCCTGCGGATTATGTAAACAAATATTATAATGAAAAGAAATATAGTTGATTTCATCCATATTTCAAAAGATATTCCAGGACAGGATGTGGACGCAGAAATAAAATACTACAAATATTATCACAAAAAACTTTGGTGCGTAAAAAATGTTATAAATACTACAACAAGATCCTTCGAGTAATATCATATCTGCCGTTGTTAATGATCAGTTCTGGTATAATTTCAAGTGGGGTATCATTAAATCCGTTTTTGCTAATTATATCTGGTATTGGTGCTTCACTTACAGTGGTGTGTAAAAAAGTAGAACCAAGACTTTTAATAAAGAAGCATGGCTGTTTAACATCTATCATAACTTACAAGAAACTACTTGTTCAGATCCGGTCTTACCTACGAGTGGTAAAATATAATATGGATGATTTAGTACATGAATTTTGCATTATTGACAATATGTTAACATACATTCCACCAATGTGGGTTAGCAAGTATGAAAAAAATTATCAAACAAAATATGAGTAACGTAACATTTTATCTAACTTAAGATATAATATCATTTACCTTCCTCTAATGCGTAGTTTAATTTTCGCCCTGCACATGTTAATTGAAATCGCCACGCTCTAATGCGTACTAAGAATCTACACACAGGTGATTACGTGTGAGGTAATAACATCCTTGTTTCACTACCTGTAAACTGATACCTAATTGCAGTATAAAATCCAGGTAAACCGAAGACTAACAGTCACCTGTAAAAATATAGAGAGGCTAAACTAATAGATCTTATCTTTTCTGACTGAAATTTTATCTAAACTAAAGAAATAATGTTTGAAAAATTTAACAGTAGTAAAATCTAATATCAACAATTGAAACATGAGGTATAAAATAATATCACTTACCTTTCTCCCGCTTATGATTCTCCGTCTGTCAGCTCTACTGCATAATTAAGAATCTAAAGGTCTTTTATACACTGGCGATCACGTGTGAATATTATGAGATTTCATTGGTCCACAACCTTTGTTTAACGCGAGCTTACCTATATGATTCACCTGCACCTGAACAATACAAAACACTTGCCTGCACCTGTTGCTTTATGAAATCAGGATAGGCTACCACATTTTGTGAAATAATGACGGAGCTTCTGTTAACTTACCTGGATAGTATAATGAAGCTTACCTGGATACCGATCATATACATGATATTATCTAACACTTTAATAACAGAGAGAGGTGGGTGAGCTAAAAACCTTACTAATACTTTTGTAAAATAAAAGGAATGGGGTATAGCTTAGGATATAGATTGTATTTGTTTGGAGGGGCAAAAATAGGGGATGAGCTGAAAACCTTGTTTCCTTATACTACTGTGGGGTGGGGTGGTTGGGGTGGAGTGGGGCACTGTATGTAATGGTGCGAATGGTACTGGGATAGTTTTGTGGTCTACAAAGAGAGAGAGAGAGAGAGAGAGAGAGAGAGAGAGAGAGAGAGAGAGAGAGAGAGAGAGAGAGAGAGAGAGAGAGAGAGAGAGAGAGAGAGAGATGGGAGAAAGATGACCTTTAGAAATCTATGCAAATCCCCCCCATGAAATTCAAAAACGTTCTTCCTAGAAAATGAAGCAAGTTGAATCAGTTATGTCCCTATATTACTATGGGAAGAAAGGGATAAAACTATCGTTATGATTTATAAATTCAAATCTTTTTAATATAACATACCATGAGGATACATCGAAATGAGAACGCCGTGTACGAACTGAAATTCGTCTTCGTTGTCGATTCGAAGCAGGAATGAATTGAAGGCTTGACAATATTGCTGACGGAATTACATGAATATTTTGTAGTGTATCATGATATAACATTTGCTTTCAAATATGTCAATTAAAAAAGAGTAATCTCATTTCTAAGCAAAGATATTTATAAGCTTCTTTGTAATAATTAGATGCTATTAGGAACCATATATTTCATATGAAAATGCATAATTACCCTTACGTTGTATGGGTAATTTCTTAAAGTAAAAGATAAATAGTACTCACTCAGTAATATTCACTCAGTAATAGTCTAATCGTTGCCTTTCAGCAAAATTGTTTACGTTGTTAGTTGAGGCTGACATTGATTAAATTCATGAGTGAAAAAATGGATTAACAGGCAGAGACTACATTTTCCATGTCATACATCTTTTCAACCAAACCCACAGACACACCCACAGACACACCCACCATTTATATATATATATATATATATATATATATATATATATATATATATATATATATATATATATATATATATATACTTGGTATGTAAGGAGGTAGGTAGGTAGAAAGATAGATAGATAGATAGATAGATAGATAGATAGATAGATAGATAGATAGATAGATAGATAGATAGATAGATAGATAGATAGATAGATAGATAGATAGATAGATAGATAGATAGATAGATAGATAGACAGATAGATAGATAACAGTAAGGAATTGCTCTTCCGCAAAATACTAAATAATCCAAACATTACAAACCAAAAAAGATTAGATATATCCAGGTATCGATCATTATATATATATATATATATATATATATATATATATATATATATATATATATATATATATATATATATATATATATATATATATATATATAAGCAACAGTTGATAAATAATAAATTGGTCCCTTTCTTTGACCGGCACTCCCAATGTCAGTTCGTAAGATTTAAACAGGGGAATTATTGGAGCTATTTTTTACTTCTATTTAAAACAAAATTACAAAATAGAAGCTTAGCTGAGTTATGTTTTAACATGAAAAAGTTGCTGCCTAGAAATAAAGAAGCATATCAAAATAACATAACGTTATTTCCAATTAACGTTTTATTTATGCAACGCAGATTGCACAACAGTTTTTGTCATCTTTTTGGTGCATACTTGGCGGCTGAAGTCCTGGAGTAACATAATCTTTTACGATAGATGAAGGTGAAGAACCGGAGAAAACCAGCATATGTGATTGCTGCCACCTACCTTCAAACATTTATGGACAATGGATCGAACCCGAAGTCGGTGAAGTTATTTGAGAGCTCGTTGTCCTTGTACTAATAAGGATCGAATATGCCCCATAAGAATAATCAGTCCACTTTGGAATTTTTTTTTACTTCATTTTGCACTAATCTCTGTCCATATTCCTCTATACATGTTTTATTTGTGATATGATAATAAAATGGCGGTGACAGAGTTTTGATAAGGACAACATTGACCAATATTACAAACATATATCATTTTTGCATAAATTAATCTTATGTCGCCAATCAGATTAAAAGTTTGATTTTGTGGGAATGTTATCAAAAAAATGTCCAGCACCCTCCTCCGTACCTATTACATGTGGAATAGATCAATACGAAATATCACTTTATTTGACTTACATAGACTGTGATTATAATGCAGGCAGGAAGACAATTTCTATAATAAATCAATAATAAATAATGTGGTCGTAAACGTTAAAGAGACTACTTGGTAATCCCGACGAATAAATAAATGTCTCCCGATAGGCTAATATAAACATACGAAGAGCTGTGAAGGTGAAGTCTACGAAATTTGCATTCCTTTATTCTACACAGTATATGTGTAATTATAATTTTTTGTATTTTTATGGGAAAATATGAATGAGATTTGTTCTTTCGGAGTAATGCTGCATTAACTTTAGGAGTGAAGTATAATTCCGAGAAAAAGAGTTTCATATTTTCCCATACAAATACATTTACTTTTTAATTATATATTCATTTTTTATTCTACCTTAAGCTTACTTATAAACAAATATACAACTAGAAAAAGCAATTGACTTTTATTATGTATTCAACATAAGTACTCAACCGTAGATTCAACAATATACAATAACACAATTATACTGCACATAACACCGTCCAGCGACCGCTGAACTTCGTAACGCGCTTGAGAGTAGTTTTAGAAAGAATTGTCGTTTTCGTCCAATTAAAATTGAAATTTAGAGTATTAATTTAGATGAATGCTCACAGCAACAACTTTTCCATTTGATCTGGAATTTATGGATTTTTTTCTGTTGACCTAACTCATTTATGATTTTCTGATTATGATGGACTGGATTGTGTGGTCATTTCAGTGCAGTAAGAAGAATGTGTTGTCAACTGGGAATATGTATGTCTGGTTTTGCAGGACATGTAATTCGGATCTGCAGAACTATTTCAGAAAGTACATTTTGAGGAAATTCAAAATGCATGAGTGTAAGTATATTTATTGCCATTATTATTAACACCTAAAGAAGACTTATGCTTACACTTTGTCACATGCATCTGGCTATCAGATGGACCCTAGATAAGATCTGTATCATGCAGGGTGTCTTCTATAGCTAGGCTAGCACTGTATCAAAATGGCTACGAGTGAAAATTGCAAAGCAGTTGTTGTGTGAAAGTCCATTTATCCAGAATGAATAACAGTGTTTCGTCTTGGCTTATGGCTCTGAGGCTCTTAGTTTCCTGTCAAACTCTGCAGTTGCATTTTTCCCCTCGCATCTAATATTTTGACAATCTTGTAAAATGGTACGTCTCTGATAAACATGTGATATCCCTACTTCTCAGTATCCGTTTCTATGTTACATTTGTATAGACCCTAAACAGCACAAGTCAAAGTCTGAGCCGTTCTATTTTTGAAGAGATACGAATATTTCTCCTAAATAAAACTGTTTCAATGATCCGAACGGTATTTTCGATTATTGCGCCTCTCAAGTATGTTGTAGACATTTTGAATATCACATTCATTCATTTGCTTCTTTGAAAGTTTCGTTTCTGACTCTGAATTCGTCTCCACCGTTAACTTTATCATCTCATCTATGCTTTCAAATGGACGAAACATCTTGTTAAGTTCATTCAAAAACAATTCTAAGGAACTAAAATCTAAAGTGTGTACATGGTTTGTTTATAAAGTAGATCCTAATACAAAAAAAATTATTTTACGAATACATACACGTAAGTACAATATCAAGGTGTTGAGCATCGTAAAATACTGCACTATTCTGACAATGTAAAGTTAACGGAGACAAAAACGAGCATATAATAATACATTATTCTGCAAAATATCAAACTATCAAAGTGTTATTTACGTAGATACAGTAAGTTATATTATGTTGACATGATGCTTTAGCAATAGTTCTCCTGAACAAATTTTATTAAAGATATTTGTCTATATTATAACTCATAAAAATAATGAATGACTCAATGTGTTAAAGCAACAACTTTAATATGCGTGTGAATGTTTGCGTGAGTACGTGCGTGTTTTGCGTGTGTTTACTTACCATAGCTGCATGCCATGATTCAGGGTTGTCTAGGAATAGATAACATGATCCCTCGTGTTTCCTCCATCCGTCCTCACACAAAAACACAACTATTTGTTAAAATTACGAAATAAGTTACACGAAAAAATACCCATTCGTTTATCGATTTATCTATGTTATGTGTAGATACAAATTCGGAACTTTTTGACGTTCAGACTGAATCAAACAGACGATTATTGTAGAATACGGCATTTTATCTTATTATGTCAATAGTGGCTGAATACAATATAGTTTATATGTGGTTCATGCATCCTAAATGGGACTATATTCAAATATACCTTAACATATCCATAACAAATTCGACAAAGTGAAAATGTTGTTGCTTGGAGAGTAATCAGTTGTCCGTGATTCATCTGTGCCGTTTGCCAGACAAAAGTACATTTTAGTACCGTTTGAAAAATGATAAAAGGAAAGTAGCGTATTTATTTTATTTCATGAATCAGATTTAGAGGGATAGATGAAAACATAAATAGTTTGAACATTACATAATATATACTATTACAAAGACATTTATTATCTTGCTTGTAATTGATAAGGTATAGGTATTACGTTCCTGTAGAGGACGGTAATAGTAGCTTTGTCGTTAAATATATTTAACTTATGCAATCCAGTAGTGTTGCATTTGTTTAATGACATCAGTTTTTGTCTTGTGTAACACAATATATTTGCTTTTTCCTTCAGCGGCTCGTTGGTACCTGTGTCATTATTTCACATCAGCTTGGGTAATACTTTATATATATACAATATGATTCCTTTGACATATCTAGTACAGCAATCAAATCACAATTTTAAAATTTTGTAAAGTGGCACACTACATTTTGGACCATGTCGTTACTAATGACGTAATCTCTCTCTCTCTCTCTCTCTCTCTCTCTCTCTCTCTCTCTCTCTCTCTCTCTCTCACACACACACACACACACACACACACGACTTTGCAAAACTTTGTCTGATTGGTTTATAAAAATACGTGGACGGTGAATTCCAAAAGTCACAAAGTCACTCTAACATGAACGTTTATTGGTGTACATCAACTCTTCACTGTTGATATCTAATTTCAATCAGATTCACTAGACACCATGCTGCATTTCTGCATTCTTTGTAGCATGCATGTGCTAGAAAACAGGGACAAAGGTCGTTTAAATGAAATTAATTTGAGACGATTAAATTTGTATCATCCGTATATTTGACAATAGTTTTGAGAAATGTTTTATTCAGAAGATTTAATTTGGACCTATAATAGCTTTTTGCAATGTTGTAATGACAATCTTGTCTTATCTCTTAGTCTGTTGATCAAAGGTTTAAGTGAAGTTCGTCTTAAACTTAAGTTTTCGCTGCAATCGGAACGTTCATGTCCTTTTCCATCGCATGCTAGAAACAAAAACTTCGGCCTAAGTAATAGCCACTCTGAACTGTCCTCAGTTACTTGATGTCAACAAAATGATTTAATGACATCAGAACTAACAGAAACGTACATAATTGTTTCAAGTTATTTTAACCGAATGATTTGTTCAATTTGTGTTCAAATACAGTTAGAGAAAAAATTAAATATTAAAAGGATAGATATTTCACTGATTGTTAAAACATTGCAGGTAATTATTTTCAAAGCCTGCAATTTTACACTAATATTTTCCAGTTTAGTGAGTATCATTACGATTACATCCGAATCTCTTTCAGATAATCGCAGTTGTTAGACTCACATCGGAACGAGACGATGATATTCCGAACGTAAACCAATTGGTTTTCCGTCAAGTCAGTGTTAGATGGAAATAAATATTAGAATTAAGCAGTTTGAAACAAGGAAACTTCTATATGCAATAGACGTTTTCTAACATAGTTGAGGGAAATCGAGAAAACTCGTACAAAATCGGTATATATTTGAAATATTTATTTAAATATGGCTGTAAAGTGCAGTTTGCCTTGGATGTTTAGAGTGAAATGCAAGGATACGCTCTGCTATACTGAGTAAAACCAATTGGCTTGCCTTGTTCTCTTGATAAATTTATTAGAGTGCTGAGTGAAATGCATCAGTAAAAGAACTGTCTCCTTTTATAGGTTTTAAAAGCTGATACAGTACAAAGTATAATATAATATAGAACCTCAATTCTTACTGTACTGACTTATTAATTCTTTGATAGAGTTGTTTCAGAACAGATTTAATTGAACTTGTAGACTCGTCTTCGATCATGCATCACTTCCCAACATTTTACTGTAAATAAATGTTATATTAGGCACTGTAACCACGTATACTCACACCTCGTCGTTGAAAACTCATCTCTCTCTTTTCATTTATTCATCAACAGGTGTTCTATATACACATCCTAGCGTGACATAAATTGAATGATAGCACGCTCCAATCAATATGGCAAATTGAATATTACCATTTCCAAAAGCCAGACTGTAACGGGGGATTTTAAATATTAAAACCTCCTTAATTGATTTGGCATTCGTTAACTAGGGAGTGACCTCTCACGGTATTACTAAAATAAATGTAAGGAAGTAATGCATGATCAAAATCTCACTTTCAAGTAATACGTGGCCAAAATTTCACGTTCGGTCCAACTGAGCCATATTGATAGAATTTAATAGCGGTATTCAATTTCCATCATAGTACAAGTAGGGAAATCCGTGTTAAATACTTTGCTCGACTGGATCACCTTTCACGCCTAGTGCATATGCCTTGGTCCTCTTTCAGCCCCCTGTTTATTCCGACCTCTCTTAGATACTGATTATCCCTTTAACTCATCGAGTCTCTCTCTCTCTCTCTCTCTCTCTCTCTCTCTCTCTCTCTCTCTCTCTCTCTCTCTCTCTCTCTCTCTCTCTCTCTCTCTCAGTATGAATCTGTTTCCTTAAATATGAGAGTATTACAAGAGCTATTTGTGGTTCAACAACTATTTACATAGAAATATATAACTCTGCTGTCTTCAAATTTGGAGATTCGCACTGCACAAATTCTGACATAATGTGTTCTCACAACTAACTGTCTTTGCAGATTACGTGCTTCGGTAGGGTACCGTTATCTTAGTATAAACGATATTAGCGCGAAGTTCATTGCCCTCAGCGCGAGCAATTGAATAGGAATTACCACGTGCTGCGGTCGTATATACCAGCATACATTACTACAGGTATTATTTACTTTTGGCGAGTCAATTCTGTTCAGTAAAATACATTTTCCATTTCTTATAGCATAATATCCACTAACAATTTTAATTTATTATGTATATTGTGTCTTATGTACATTAAAAGTTATAGCTATGTAGGTAGTATCACTCTTATTTTTGTATGTTTTCAATGCAGCTTTGGTTTTCTTTATATAACGCAAGTATTTTCTATTATTGTTTGTGACTTAGCAAGAGATTTATATTAGCAATATAAAGTTTCATTTTATTAAGAAACGCTTATTATAATAGGAATCTCAGGTTCAATAGAATACATGCTGTGTTGTTTCTTCTTTTTCCGTCTGTGTGGATAGTAGAGTGTGTGTTTCATGATTCCGCGTACGGTTCTATGGATAGTAGATATGGCGTAGTTTATGTGTTATCGTACGTTTATGTGGATAGTAGAGTGTGTGCTCGATGCGTTCGCATACGCTTGTGTGAATAGTAGTGTATTTTATGCGTTCGTGTACGTTTGTGTGAATGGTAGAGTGTGTTTGCATGCTTGCTTGTACGTGTTTTTATATGTTTGTTACTGTGTGCGCGTACCTATGTGAATAGTATGTGCTATTCTCGTACGTGTTCATGCTTGTATTGGTCTTTGTTTGTCCTTATAGACTCCTTTTATCCCTATCAAATTAATTTCACCTACCTACCTGCCTATAGTAGCGTATATTCAGGTCAGCCACTGGCAACACTGTTGTCATTATTACCCTAGTATTCAATAGAGTGACGTCATTGAAGCTGGTAATTTTGAGACTATAAATATAGACTTGGGTTTTTCGAAAGGTTATGGCTATAAATAGATAATATGGTTTTCAAACAGGAGCGTCATAAAAGTTGAGGCTATAAAAATATAGTGGGCGTCTCCAAAGGAATTTCAAACAAGTTGTACCAAAAAATAGATACTAGGGTTTTTAAACAGGAACGTTATAAAAGTTGAGGATATAAAAAGTGATCTTTTCCAAATGAATTTCCCAGACGTTGTAGTGTAAATATATACTAGGGTTTTCTAAACAGGAAATGAGGCTATATATAGATTGTGGGCTTTTCCAAAGGAATTTCAAACAAGTTGTTGCTGTAAATATATGGAAGGATAAGAAAAATAAGATGAAAAAGAAGATGCAATGTCTTGGAGAAGATAAGGAGTAGGTGGACAAGAAGGAATTACAGAAATTAGAAGAACCTCAAACGCCTTTTACAGGGCCACTTCCTATACCTCTAAAAGGTTTATTCTTTCTTGCCTAGAAATTATTTTAGTTGTATAATTTATGTGTAATGGCTCAAATATATTGCCTCGAAAAGATTTACTCTCTCTTGCCTAAGAATGCTTTTGTCTATTGTATAATTTAGGCATGACAGATTGATGTTCATCAATCTATGTTTGTCTTAGATGCATCCTATATCTGTCTCTACTGTTTTGTCTCTACCTAGAGTAGCCGCGCGAATTCAGGTCAGTCCCTTGCAAGTATAACTAGCACCGTGACGTCATCCCACCTGCTTCATTCATATTGTCCCTATATAAAATTCATCTTAACGCTTGACGCCCAGGGCTTATTTTGACGTCAAAGTACCGGGACACCTTTTTGACTAGATTTCCAAGTGACGCTAAAACTTTTGACACCAAAGTGCAAACACCCTGTTTTAACATTAAGGTCCCATTGACGCTAAATGTCCCAATATACTTCTGTCGATGTTTTCTACAATATCAGGTCTACTACTAAAACTTTAGTAAAGAAAATGGCAAACAGCAGGTAGTTCAGGAGTTTCTGAGAGAAATACGAATGTTCTGAATTCAAACTCAAGGAAACATGTTTACCTCCAACTAATATTTATCGTAATATACAAATGCACAAAAATAGACAAGTGTTAGCTATGAAATATGTAATTTACAAATAACAAAATAAAAGTATGTGCAAAATCAGGTAGGTTTCTAGCCCCGATTATCAGTCACTTAGGTCACGCATATAATATAAATTGTTTATTTAAAGAAAACGAGGCTTCTTCCAGAGACATCATTGCATGACACAAGCGAAAATCCTCAACACTCGTCTTGTCATGGATTTTTATCTGTATCTTGCTGCGACAGTTGATCGATCGATCGATCGAGAGATTATCGTATTCGATTAATCGATTAATACTAATCGCTTTTTAGAACATTATAATAGATTTAAAAGCAACAACAAGCATTAAATTACGGTATATTTGCCTTCTAATAAGTTATTTACAGTATAGTGTTGACCAACTATTGCAACATTTTATCATTGTTTATATGAAGACTTTAGATAAATTTCAAGAAACTGGTACGCATACCATCACTTTCCTGCGGGTTAAAAGGTGCAAGTTCAGTTTCAAGGTTTTCATCCATCCCCAAATTCTTTTTATCTCTCACTCCAGATTTCTGCGTATTATGTTCCTTATGCAAGAGAGTGGAGGAGGGAACAGAAATCATCGTCATTTTCATACGTCACTAACGATTAATTAGTGGCAATTCATCATTGATCTATAGATGTCGACTCGACTGCACACGGTTGCAAAAATGTTTATATAGGCGCATTATTACCTAAAGTTCGGATCACAATTTGATATGCCAATAGTTTTGGTAGCTTCAGCTTGACAAATATCCCCATAATGCGGCGAGCTATGGAGCAATCTCCTTGCGTTCAGTCTATTTTAAGGTACTCGAGCGCATGGTCTTCTAAAGAATCGGTCCGGATTTTGGAGAAAATCATAACTGTTGAGGAGGCAGGCATCATGCATGGCCGCAGAACTTATGACCAAGTTCTTGTGATAACAACGTTTCTTCAAAACAGGCTTCAAAGGAACCTTAAAACCGAAGTTGTTTTCCTTGATATAACAGCAGTATATAAGTAGGATTGTTATATAGTAGGGCTGTTGTTGAACATTGCCAGAGTATTGCCGCGCTGGACAGGTGAAACTACTGAACTGTTCCTTCGCGACAGGCGCTTCAAGGTGGACATCCGAGAGAGCTTAAGTTTGTGGAGACGTCAGTGTAATGGACTCCCGTAGAGGTCTGACCTTTCACCAAGTCTGTTCTTTGTTTATATCAATTATTTGCCTTGAAACACGGTCGTGCACGTTCATTACGCAGATGACATTTGTCTCGGGACCCAAAGTCGCTCGTTTACTGAGCTTGGGGAGCTACTGAACAAGGATATGGAGGAAATGATGAACTTCTTCAAGAAATGGCGCATACAATCAAGCACAACAAAAGCAATTTCCTGCTTCTTCCACCTTAACAATGCAAATGCTAACCGCGAACTTTGCTACCTCCTCAATGGAAAACACATGAAACACGTACCTTGGTATGACTTTGGACAGGTCATTGACATACCACACCCATATGAAGAAAACTGCAGAAAAAAAATTAGCACTACTTCGCAAAATGGCTGCCGCTACATTAACATTTTTCATTTTCGATTAGTCGATTTCCATACATATGGTGATTTTGAAAATTGAATTGCAACAATATGTGGTCTGTAAATCGTATGTTAGGTTATATATAATTCATCCCTGAAAACACGGAATCAACGTTCCCGAAATTAAAAACACACAAATAATAATTCACTTATAGTCATATAGATATATGGCTACAGTACGATAGAAAAAGTAATCGAAATATCAGTTATGTTTACCAGGTGTAGTATGGCCGCTTTATAAGGAATGTGTGTGACTGTTCCGGTGGCCTAGTGGTTAGAGCTTCCGCCTGGGATTCGGAAGGTCGTGGGTTCGATCTCCGGTTGAGTCATACCAAAGACTTACAAAAATGGTACAAACAGCTGCTTCGATTGACGGTCAGCATTAAGAGTTCATTGTTACGACTGGTCGACTATGTGTCAGGATAATGTGACTGGGTATGATGTCCCATTGCTAGGCATCACTATAAATTGCCACACTGCAGGCATCGTAGCGATATGATTGAAAAATTGTTAAAGCTACGTTAAAAATCATAAACACATCACATCACTTATAAAGAATGTGAGAATTTGTTACCAGTATTCATTTCATCTAAGAATGCTAATATGCCGACTGTAATGATATACATATTTAAGGCCTGTCATTTACGGTAATTAGACCAAAGTGGTTTTACAGACAGAAAATGATATAAGGTAATAATAAGTTAGTGAAGCGTTTTGAACCATTTCTATAAGGATTTAATAGCTATTGTTGTAACCTTTGGGGGGTGGATAGGAAAATGTTTAGATACGGAGTACTTACATGAATAGAAACCATCTATATTTACATAGTATTGAAATTTATTTCATGCAACTATCTTATATCGGCATAGATCCACTATAGTTACGTGGATATATATTTTATTTGGTTGTTGTTTGTTTGTGTTTTAATGGTAATCTTTAGACATTATTACATACCTATATAAACACACGTGCCTGATTTGGCGATCGACATATCTATTCATTAGTTGTCTTCCTCACCGTCCAGGCATGCATACTTTTCGATGCAGTTAATCGAACTTTTATAAATCCCAATACGTTTGAACTGCATTCATACAGCAACGCTAAACAAATATTTAGAAAGAGTAAAAGAGGGGGTAAGTAATACATATAAAACCCATCCGTGTTTTGTTTAGAGTCCAGAGAAAAGGTCTTTTAATACGCCTCAGCTCGATTGCATCTTTATATACATTTAGATCTAAGTTATTGTACACACACATTGCTAGTAAACACTGCTTGGTGTTTGGTAAGATATTAGAAGGTATGGTAGCGAAAGGACACGAAGAAGAGTAATAAATAGGAAAGGTCAATTATTTTGGGGTGTTGGGGTGAGAAAACATTTAGTTGTCAGCTATAATGCTTTATGGATGTAGACCAAAACATGTATAACGGAAGAGTGTCAATCTATGTATTCGTCTATTCATGCTAAGACTAACCCGGCTACCATGTCAGCGAAAAGATAAACCGCCACAGCACTGAGGATCACTACGTCTTACTCATAGCTGACTAGTATATTAGAAACTGATAAGGAAAATCTCATGCTAGGAAGATACGAAATCAAGAGCTCCTGTAACGGTTGCCTGTAATTTGTTCTCTGTACCTATGCTATTCGGAAAAAAGCTGTACATGAAAGAGTTTGTCGCTGTGGATATCTTAGTTTCGTGGTGTGATTTGCCCTGATTTGGCTGGATGCTTGTGTCAGATATTTATCAAGCTCGTTCTTTCCGCCCAATCAGAACAAAAACCCTATGGAGTTGTGTGTATTCACTGACTAGAGGCTGCGGAGCAATGCGGGATTAATGCCTTTTTCAAGGACACACAGAGACAGCCGACCCTGTCTGCCTTTATTGGATAGCATTCTGAAACCCTTAAATTAAGAGTCAGAAATTCTAGCAAAGGAGCTACTGCGGCTCCTTTTCCGTTAGACCATCTGTAATCGATGACCATACATGGTAGAGAATCTGGTTAGCCTACTATTAGCTAAGTTTTTTTGCTGTAAAAACTGACCTCATTCAATTACTATTATTATTATTATTATTATTATTATTATTATTATTATTATTATTATTATTATTATTATTATTATTATTATTATTATTTATAGAAAGGTTCTTTCCAATGCTTCACAAGGGAGTTGGAGATAGATTTGTAACGCTGCCAGGAAGCGACGCTGTTCAGTATTAGGTGGATAATTGTCAAAGATTTGGACCTTAGGAAATAGTTCTCTTAGATCTTAGACATTTTTTCTAATAATTTTACAGTTTTCTTTACAATAGTATATATATATATATATATATATATATATATATATATATATATATATATATATATATATATATATGAACCGATCTACAATACAGAGTGTTCCTTTTCATTTTCTAAAAGTAATATATTTCTTTTATTTTAGAGGGTGGTATAATCTTTATTAATTTCAGCTTTCTATAAATATTATCTAAACTTTTATAAATGGACCAAAACTTTAGATTACCACGAGTGGTGTTCCTCTCAGTGGCTGCGTACGTAATTTGTTTAGGTTTATCACGTTTCGCCCTTCAGGTATCAGGAACTATATATTGCTATCGCATTTGATGTGTTAACATCGCCGCAAGCAGTGTTAATCGATTTTACCAGTCGCCAGCCACCCATGTTATAAAGTAGCCGTCAGTCAAAGGGTTTGTCGTCCTCATATTCAGGCGTTAAAACATTGGTCCAGGGATCAGAAGGAAGCCTGCAGAGTGAACGGGTTGTATTCTCACCCGCCACATAGACAGACAAGCGGAAAGACATTGTCAAATTAAGCTTGACTGGGAAATACCACATCGACATCCAATGAAAATTTAGATAGGTGGGGAGTAAAATCTAAGATCCGAGTTATAGCTGACAACTTTCAGAAATATATCGGTATACCGTAACAAATTAGGAGAATAAATCTTGCCGTTTTAATAATTAAGAATTCTCGTATAGAATCCACTCGTAATTTGGCGGAAATCGTAAGACCAGAATCGTAAGAGAATGTAAAACTTTGACAAGGTCAGTAGGCTATTTGCTCGATTTTTGCAAAACATTACAGCATTATAATTGTAAGTATTTGTATCACGTATACTTAATTACTGGGATTGTTTTAGTACATAGAATTACCTTGTAGTGTTTCATTTGCAAGCGTATTTGAGACATGAATTTGAGTTTACGTAGATAATTATATAGATTGCTCGTTCGTCAGAATTGATATTGCAATTCGCTGGTAGGTAACATCATAGTAACCAGTAGTTTTAGTAATGCGTTATGTTAGAGTTTACATGTGCTTGAATATATCAGAGCATGGATATTTGAATATTTGTTTATTTTGTGTAAGTTGTGTTGTAAGGATATGCGTCTGATTGTTGTTTGCTGGTTTGTGTAATGGAATTATGAGTAGGTACTGATGTGGATCAATTTATTGTTGTATGTATAAGGGTAATTAATGCCGTGTTCTTACTATGTTGTGTTTTACCATACAATAATGTATGAGTATTTTAATGTGAATGAATGCGTGACTGGTGACATTTAATACCCTTATCTGCTGACAGGCTGTGTGTAGTGTGAGATGTGGGCGCTGAGGGAAATATTGTACCATCCTGGTCTTTTCACGGGTAGCTTTCGGGGACATGACTTCCGGTGCAAGTTAGTAGTCCCGAGTCTCTAAGCGGGAGACAGAAGTGACACTGGCAGTGTTGTCGCTTTCGACAGAGTGTAGTTGACGTAGAGAAGAGGGATAGAAGGCGGAGGGGGAGGAAAGCAATTGGGAGGAGGAAATAGAGGAGGAGAAGGAACTTGGAAGGAGACAGGGAGGGCGAGAGGGAATTAGGAGATAGAGAGAAATAAACAGATGAGTAGTACACAATGACAGGTGGAAATCTCGCGCACTACGAACCAAATGACGTGATAGGCTAGAAAAGGGTCGAGCGGAAGAAGTGTATTTGGCAAATTCGAATTATTGACCATTTGATAGTTATTATTGTTATTATTGAACTTCACCCTTTTTTGTATCTTTAATCATTTAACCGTCGGCATAGCTGACTTAGGGCTTAGACCTGTATATCTAACTGTCACTAAATCAACTTCCAATCAAAATCGAGCCTTGGTGGGATTTCTGCAGTAATTTAAATAAATAGTGGAAGCACTCCACACCAATACCCCACTACTTAAACCTCACAGTTGGTCAACCCTTTTACAATGTCGATGTAAATTAAACTCGATGAATAATTTCATAACTTTCTTTACCATTCCTAAAAGTGATGTTGCTTTTATATTAAAATTATCTTCGGATTTTATGTTTGGTTAAAACCTTTCCACATTTCTGTTTTACACCGTTATCTTTAACCCTTTTAACAGTAATTTTATCTTTATATATCTAATTCCAATATAACTGTTTTATTTCTATCCTTACCCTGCACCGTCGGCAATGGAGAAAAGTCTCGATGTGAACTACTGCTTGTCGTAAGAGGAGACTAATGGCGGTTGGAGCTGCAATTACTCAACAGCTAGTGTGTAGCACACTCTATCGAACGGTTATGACGTCGAAACATACCACTGTTTCAGTTTTGGGCGATTAGAGCGGTACGTTCTTGGTTATGACACTTTTTCTTCAAGTGATTCATTTCTAAATAACCTATTTGTGTTGCTGTGCAGTAAAACATCAAACCTGACAAAAACAAATGTTTTTTTTTTTTTTTTTCACACACGGATAAAGTCAGCTAATGAAAGTAAGTTGTTCAGTTGGTCAGAAATTACCTCCAGCCGGTTGTATGCCAGAGTTTACCCACGCTCACTCGTTGCTAATCTTGAGTCATTCATCATGGAATGAGAATTTTTGCGTTGGATACAATTTCGTGCGCGGTGCAGACTGTGAAGTTTCTCAGTAGCAGGCCAAGAACTAGTCTTCACTTTAACATTCTTACTTACATAACAAAATATTTTGAGACCCATAAAACATTTGTAACTCAGAACATTGAAGATGCAGTGCTAGCCCATATTTAACCTATTTGAATCTGAAATAACTTTGAGCCAGGGGAAAGGAAAAGGATATACTTCAGAAACGATGTAAATATTAACTAATGTGTGCAAACTCGTTCTGGGGTAAAATTCTAATTTCAGCTAAGGTCGTTGGAAAGCCAGCCGAATGTGAAGGAAGAGACCGGCTCCATTCGCAACATTAATATAATACATTAAAAGTTTCTAATAATCATACCTTTGGAACTATTTATCACCCATATTGTCCGTGTTATATAAAGTCAACATTGCTTTCTTTTGCAGGCTTGACATTTTCATCAAAGTATACATTCATGCATGTTGATGATGCGACTCCACTGTGACAATTTAGAAAGACACGTGAGCATACTGATAGATAATGTTAATGTTAAGATGTTTGCTAGGATACCGTAAATGTAGTTTTTCCTGACCAACCTCAATATTTTCTTACTTGATTATTCTTTAAAAGCTGATATTCAGTTATTGTTAAAACAGATATTACAGTAGATATCATTTTTGTAATGAGTAGCAAAACAGAACCAATATTATCTGGTTATTCTTGATACATAACATATAGTTCAAGTGTGTGTTTGTGTGTGTGTGTGTGTGTGTGTGTGTGTATGTGCGCGCGCTCGTGTTGGGATTAAGTGATTATGACTTGGTATTTTCTATCTAAATTGAACCTAATCACACACAATGTAAATGAATCAAAAGGTCTCTATTAACTTTGCGAATAGATAACAATATACACATCGATAAATAACTACGCTCATTTAATCCTTACAATTGCAATTTTCTTTCTTTCGGTCATCGTATTAGCAGGTTTCATTAACAAAGAGTACACTTTAAGGCAGTGCCTGATTAAACCCTGTGGAGCGACCTAGGAAATAGAAATCTCAGGGCCCCTCTCCTAACACATCAGGATGAAATCAATTCAATATTCTTTTGATCCGTTGTAGCGGGGCCGCGAAAAGGCGTTGGGCCCATAGGCCCGTGCCTACCTATCCGGCACAGCTTTTAGGTAGTTTGAATACATAGCCATATCTTCATTAGACAAAAGTGATAATATTTTATGTAGTGATATAAGGTAGAGTGTCAGAACTTGTCGTGCCAGTTATCTAAAGAGACTGTAGTGCTCAACTTTGTTAATGTAAAACAAAAATGTTGTATGCTGTTTAAACGAAGCTATTCCTGTTTAGCATTACGCTTGCGTATTGCACATGTTGGTATAGCATTCGTTGTTATAGCTTTCTGCTCAGTTCGATCTTTCAAAAGCAAACACGTGTTAATTTCAGGGAGATCTCTCGCTCGTCATTTGTCCCTGACCTTTAGTAACAGCTGCGGAAATATTTTATCGAACGACATGCAAACATTTCAGAAGACTGCCTTGTAAGGAATGCCATATGCTGTCGTTTGATAATGTGATAAGTCTTGGAAGGCAGAATGACTACTATTATACTGTTTTAACTAAAAATTGGGCGATTTTAATAAGTGTGCTTTACATTTTGGTCAGATATCACAAAGATGCGTGGGTCTTGTTGTTGTTATTATTATGGTATAAGACATTGTTATAGATAAAGCTACATACAATTACCTAGAATGTGGGGAAGGGACCAGAAGCAGTCCGCATATTTTAAAGATTGCATAAAGGGAAATTTATGATCAATATCACCTGACCATTATATTTAGTCCGATTGCAGAAAAACAAATTCGGCCTATTCATTACAATATATATATATATATATATATATATATATATATATATATATATATATATATATATATATATATATATATATATATATATACACATTTTGTGTTATCTTCGTCAGATTCAAAAGGTCTAGATTTTATTTTACACTTCACGAATAGTTCCTTATAATAATGTAGGTTATATTAGCCTGTACCTGAATGACCTAACGTGCACGGTGCAAACTTGAACAAATGATAGACATATACGAAAAAGGGGATGATATGGTTATACAGAGTTCAACATTTAGTTTAAAACTAGAATTCGATAAGACGCGTTGAACTGAATAAACACTTACCATGAACAAGTTTTATATTGGCAGTAAGTGTGGAAGAGGAACTTCAAAACATATCCAACTAATTTACAATTGAACAAAAATGGATTTTGTTTTTAGGATATCAGTACCACTTATAGGATAGTGTTGACGATGTTGCTAAAAGCTTGTTTCAGCATTTAGATACAGGACTGTATCATACATAGGTGGTTGGACATCAGATGATGTACCTAGAAAAAAAAAACATCCGGCATCCGGGAAGAACCACCAACCCACGGAAAGCTGATTGTAAGCTTTCTCAAGTACCCACATATTCCATGTCCGAGTGTAGTTGAACGTTGCTCTTGGTGGACATATCATAATTATATAAGTGGTAACAGATTATCATGAGTAGTTATGGAGTAATTGTGGGAGAAATGAAATTTGCATAGGCAATAGGTTTAAAAACATAATGGTATTATAGTGAAAAAAAAATGTTTGTAGAGACAAGTGATCGTGGGAACAAACGATGTTATTGTTACAGGTGGCTCAACTCAGTAGGAGATACGTAGTAACATTGTTAGAATTGATCCCAGTATTTGCCATTATATACTCGAATGGGTCATCCTATGTTAAATGTGATTCGTAGGTTTAACATAATAATTGTATTATTAAAGGGACGAAAATATTTATAGAGACAACAGTTTTAATAGGGACTAGGGTAAATGTAATGTTAAAAGTTTTATTGTTACCAGCCGTCTCCACGTTGAAACATTTATCGGTACGTAGGGAAAATGTAATCTTAACAGTTTTAGATAGGCCAGCTATCCAAAACACACTGCTTTGAGTCTATCCAGCACCGGCTATTTCGTTAATATCCACAACTTTTCGGGCTCTATGGGAATTTAAAATGGAAAACAAGAAACGAGATTTTATGGTTTTAAAAGATCGTTAGGTTATGGGGAGTTTAAGATAATTTAAGATGGGGATATTTATCTACTCTCCAATTACTTAGTTATCTACTATCAAACACCCAATACACACTATCCATAAGGCGTTGTGTAGTGTCCATTTATCCAACACACCCTCTACCCTTCAGCATCCCAGATATACTATTCATAGCGCTTTATGTAGTATCTAAGAACCACTAATAGAAGAAAAGGATATACTGTAGCCTGATAATTCGTATTAAATTCATAAATGTAATGTGAGTTTTGGTTGGTTGAACAGGTAACAAGTGCACAATAGCAACTTGCCGTAATTGATTCCTCACAGTGATTTCACATCCTAAAATCAACATTATGATTTCGTTGGAATAATTTTTTATTTCACAATGTGAAAGTCTATGAACGTGCGCGTTGTTTCCCTTGATACATTTATTGACCTATGGAATCAAAACATTGGCTACCTCCAAGCTGAAGACAATATCATATCTCACCAATTCCCTAAAACAACATATTGAATTCCCTGAAGGTCCATAATGGTATAATGCAAAAATATATAGATCACAACATATTTATATACATACGTACGATCCATGATATCTGTTTTTGGCTATCAGAGCACTTGCATGCATATGGTCACGAACACAAACATACTGAAGCAACATGAACAAATATACGTATTGACATCCCGTAACATACTAATTAATGAAGTGAAATACAGATATTTATTTAAAAAGTTTAAACTTACCTTGTATAACTGAAAGCCAGAGAAGGAGAGTAAAAACAATCTTATTTTCTGCCATATCAGCAACGCAATTACTGCCTTATATGATCTATTTATAGCATTTAATCTTGGCTTAAGACCTATGATCATGAGTGCGATAAGACATTACTTGATTAATGACGTCCGTATGTATGTATGTATGTATGTATGTATGTATGTATGTATGTATGTATGTATGTATGTATGTATGTATGTATGTATGTATGTATGTATGTATGTATGTATGTATGTGCGTGCGTGCGTGCGTGCGTGCGTGCATGCATGCATGCATGCATGCATGCATGTATGTATGTATGTATGTATGTATGTATGTATGTATGTATGTCGGCCTGCTGTGCACCATATCAAACAATGTGGCAGCATCACATCGCATTTATAATTCACCAAGGCTCGCAAAAGCTGGATATTATTCAACTTGTTTCAAAAATTCAATATTGAATTGTTGGCCATTTGAGATCATTATATATATATATATATATATATATATATATATATATATATATATATATATATATATATATATATACATGGATACATATATACAAAACTATACGCATACATTATAGGATCAATATTATTTGAATTTTGTATTTAGTCATTAATTATCTATCAATAAGTGATATACAATCTGCAGATACACCAAGGTAAAGTCGATTTTGTTTTACGTGCGATTAGATTCGATTAACTTTAAAAGTAGGATACGCGCAAAAGCCATCAGATTGTTCCGACAGCGTTTGGCGTGAGGCTTTCCTTCATGTTAGGACTTGATACACATTCAATGCCACATAGTGATAGTCAATTGAAAGGGACATAACTGTACCGTAGAAATGAGCAGCATACAAAGTAGTTATTGACTGGTTATTCCCAAGTGGCGGAGACTTTGTTTCAAAGACTGCCGAAACAATACTAACTTCTTAAAACACTTTTCTTAAGACGTGTATCTGAGTATTGAGTTTAATGATTTGAAGGATCATTTTCATTTATATGAGAGTTTTATAATATAATCTTTCGTCACGTTACACAAAACTTACATGCATAATTAACGAAGTGTCTAATATTGTATACTGACTTCCGTAACTAGTGTCATTTTCAAAGAGAAAATGATTATACCGACGCAAAGAAATGATGGATAAGTTTCTGCACGAGCAAACATATAACGTAACCGTATTCATTATAGTTTCGTTTATGTTCAATATCTCCACCACCACCATCCATACGCCCCCCTCACGCCAAATCACTAAACCGTGTGCTAGCTACGTGGCCAATCTGCGATCTCAACCGATTGCTCTGAAAATCACCAGTCTTGATTTTTCAAAGATAAAAGCATGATTCTATTAGTCGTTATCTCTCTTCCTTCAGTAAAAGCATTAAAAAAAATTACAACTAGCTGCTATTAAACTAAAAATTTTATTTAAATAGCAACCAAATGAATTCATCATCGGAAATGCGGCGAGTTTATTGCTTGCTCAGAGTATGTCCGTCCGTTAAGGCACCTGGTAGATTTTATAAGGTTTCTTCTAATTTGCAAGCAAGGAATACCAATTATTGTTTCGCATCTGTAATGTGATGGACGTGCAGAAGATGTTTCGTTATACAACATAATAGAACATTCCCGAAATGATATATAGCGACCACATAGTACCGCTGGATCTCTTAATTTTACAAAATCAGTAGAGACGTCATTCCTTGCAAGTGAAATCTTGTATTTGTCTTGACAGTATAAAAGGGCATTGTTAATAGTCATCGTTCATCCTCTTCTTATTTATTATATTTAGTTGTAAACATAATATTATTGTGTCCAATATTAGTTAAAAGTCAAGTAGTACGTTGATTCACTATGGCAGCATTCAATAACGGACTCTAGCAATGAATCAAAACGTAAAGCATGATCGTGGATTCTGAGAAGTTTGAAAAATATAATCGAATCATATTACAGATAAGATAGACGATGGTTCTATTATTGTGGGGATTTTACTTAAATACACTTTTAGTAGTAAATCTAACCTAATTGTCTTTTAGATTTTCTGTTAAACTTCATCTTAATGGGTTTTTTTTTTTAACACCACGTTGCATTTAGATTTAAATGAGTCAGATATATACATAATATTGGTCAATTACAGAAAAATAATGGTATTTACTTATTGGTATCCGCCGCTAGTCTCAGATCTTGATGTGTAAAAGTGTCAATATTGCTACTAGGAAATTGTTACATTAAAATATCAGTTATTATATTTAATGTACCTAGTATAAGTTGACTTCGAATTGAAGCTGAAAGAGCTAGGTAACAGATAACGAATCCGCTTCTGGCAGAAAATCATTTTATGATTGTACTTTATATAGTTACATCATTAGCTATATCAAATGTAACAACCGAAATTTGCTTTTGCCCAAAATACGGTACCAGGCAAAATTACCATTAAAAATAATGTTTCCAAAACAGACACATTCTTGTGAATTACGATGCTTTCATTATTGAAATGTGTCGTGTTTGGTACCGTTGTCATAAATAGAGGTTTGTTATTTATGAGTGATCTTGCTGCTAAAATCCAAAAAGTCCATATTGTAATGAATTTTATTCCAAAGACATTTGAAAATGCGTAAAGCCGCAAAATTACTTCTCAGTATAATTCCACAAGAGGAATTAATTATGTTCCATTAGAAACACCTAGACACTGGATGTTAATAACCGCAGAATTGGAAATACAAAGTAACATGTAGCAAGGTTACGCCATTTCTGCGTGGCGTAACAGTCTAATGACATGTTTACAATCAACGCTGTTTAAAAGTAATAACCATAGTGACACTTTTCCCTGTGGAAGCCTTGCTGAAAGCTGATTAAAAACTGTGAGGCATATTTTTTCTGCGTGCAACTCGATTTTTATTTCTAACCCTGATCATGGATGGGTGAGCTACAAATTACTATTCAAGTTGCTTATACGGAAACATTCTTTCGTTTGATGGATATTAATGAATAAATTTTTGTCTGTGAAATTAAGGACCTGTGCGGTTTTCTTCGATAGAAGATCTTGATTAAAAGCTGTTCATTAGCATGCAAATCTCAAAAAATTAATGGTCCGTAATATATTTATACATAACCTCTATTGGTATGTGTTAAAGTAATTGCCGAATATTAAAGCCAGGAATGTATATACGTTCGTAATTGAAGCTTTTTTTCGTTTTCTAAGTTTAGGTAAACACTATTTATGCAACCTGTTGTCTTATACTTGGAATTTTTTTTCAGTTTGGAAGTTACTATCTCAGGTTTGCAACAAAATTATTGATATGACCGCATATCGACGTTATTAAAAGATTCCAAATATATAATCTCTGCAAATCGTTGACGTAAAAGATGAGCATTTAAAATTGAATAATGAGACATCAAAATAAGCTTTTTTCTTTCCAGCATTGTCATTTCTTACTTATTTCCTGTCTTGAGTTTTAATATTTCCCGCGCATGTATTCTGCATAATCACAACTTATGGGATATTAATACCATAATATCTCGTATTATTTTCATGAAAAAAATCAATACTGTTTTGATAATGTATTATTTGTTTTCATATATAGAAAATAGTTACTTACCTTTCTTACGCATCGATTTTACATCATAGAAAAGAACTATGACGAGAATATTGTATGGTAAAATGAAATGGAAAGAACCCGTGATGGGTGTACATGCGAATTCCTTTCGTGTTTCATTTCTCATTTTCCTTTTGTGAGGAATTAGATGGGTCCAACCTACATTCTTGGCCTACAAAGGCTCACCAAAATAAAATCCAATTATACGCTAGTTACAAGAGAAAAAAGTAATTTATTACGAAAATTGTTATATACTTAAATGCTGAATAACACATATTATACCAATAGCATAAAATGTTTAACACAAAGGAGGAAGAGGGAAGAGGGGGTTTTGTAAGCGTGGGAAGAGATACCATTGTCTTAAAATTAGTCACATATTCTAGCTTCTGCTCTTCTAGACGTCAATATCTAAGTATCGCCATGTGTATTCCATTTAATTAACACATTTATTGTGGAATTTAAATTTATAAAGTTAAATTTGCGACCGAGAGTTTGGAGATAATGACAGTAAAAAATGAAAATAGCCTTTGCTGCCAATGCACACTCAGAGCAATCTATATTTTTAACTTGTAGTTGAATAAATAGATTACATATAAAATACTAGATTTGGCTTGAAAAAATAATGTTTGGTCCTACAATATATTGAATACCATATATAGATATCTCCCCAGCTAATCGTGGGGAAAATTTTTGTCTATGTAACTGAACCATTTTCTTTACTTCATTGTCAAGAAGTTATCTTTCGATAACCGTCTTTAACGTAAGCAAATTGTTCTTCCACATCGTATTACAATGGATATTTCTACAGATCAGCCAATGAAAGGTAGTAGCATGTTTTACCTCTTTAAACTGAACAATGTTTAACCTCATTATTCACGTTTAAATGACCAATTTTCGCACAATATTCACAAATATTCAGCTATTGATCAAAATGAACGATACATAACAATCCTGACAGATGATAGCGACAGAGCTTGCTCCTCTCGTTTGACAGAAAGGCAACGTCTGTTTAGAGTTGTATTATATTATTCATGGGATTGGTCTATTTGCACTTACATCCAAGAGTTATTTTATCGGTGCTTGTAGCAAATAACCTAATTAGCACCGATTCCGATATCATTTATCACCAAGTTAGATAGTGTTTATTCCATGCCGGTCGATAGCTTTTTGCAATATCGTTGTACATTTTAATCATCTCGACTCAGCTTTCAAATGAACTATCTCTCTGACTGTTTCAATATCCACTGAAAGAGAAGAATTATGCAACAGGTTATCTATTTAATGTAGAGTTTTGGTTAAATTCTATTCATTTGCAAACACCGAATATACTCACTTATAAACCGTGTCTAACCTTCTGATTTTGCACCGGAAAACCCGGGTCCCTGCAGTTTGCTAGGAATAATCATTATAACAAGCAACATGGTTTCTTATCAAATATTAGATGGCATATAAAGGTCTTTATTGCTTGCGATATAAACGAGAATATCTGGTACTTCAACAACTAATTATCGAGTTTAGTTCCTGTGTTTCTCATCAGTATTGATTACAGTTGTGAGATTGTAAACCCGACAATACCAGTTTTTACGCAGTTCATGCTTAACCGTTCATGAGTTCGAACATTATCATACCCGCGTCTGTGCTTTCCTCTGTACGTTCACATTATGCCCTATACCATCCGGTCTTCGTCCTTGAGTCTGTCACTCTGTCCGTTATTATTATCCCATTTATGGTGACACTCTCGATGTGTACTCACAGCTAAATCGCCAGTTTGAATATCGCAAAACTTACGTTGCCTATCTAGTAACAGTCGTCAAAACTGCCATTTTTAGCATTGACCTCTGTTTCAGTGGGCGAGACTTAAGATCAGATGAACAAAAGTTACAATAGCAATTATATCTTAAAAAAATATATTTTCTTCACAAAATTGTATATATGCTGTCATAGCAGGCAGATATATGTGAAACATTTTATATGATAGCAATGGGCCACTCTCGGGTTGGAGTGTTAGATGAGTAGGGGGAAGGAGATACCTGGTGGTGGTATAATATGCAGTTGCTTTTTTAAGTTTTGCAAACATTATTCTTACTGATCTGTTTATTAAACATTCAGATCAAAGTTTACACACCAACCCTCATACAAATTCACTTTCGATTGGAACGAACTTGTGTCAGAATTTTTAGGTTGTATTTGAAATATTTAAGCAACACTTACATTCGTCATATCCGAGCTCTCTGAAACTAAACACGTCAAAGGTTCACTTTTAAATAAATTCTCTCGTTTGATAATAGTTCATGCTTATATCCTTGGCATTTTACTACGTTATTACAAACGACAGCAGATTGTCGACGTTTTGTTTCCAATTTGTTTACACAGATTGTGTCACTAGAGGATGCGGGTTTTGGTTTCTACAATATTCCAAGCTATCCTTCCTTTTATATACAGAATATGTAATGAGTCAGGTTACTTAAGTTTTTCAATTAGGAATCTATAGACAGCAGCCAGCAAGATCACGGTAATACTAAACCAGTATAAATAATTAACTACGTTAAATGAATATATTCGCTTACAACAAAATTATATTTTGATTGCGTCTAGATGATTCAGATTGACTTACAGCTGCATAATTACAAACCAAACTGACAAAGAATCTTTCTCAAGGATAAACCACAAAAGACAACACAGACTAATCCAGAGGAAGCATTCCAACGTGAACCCTTCTGGTCACGAGTCTGGCACGCTTGCCACTGATCCACTGAGACCGCTTTCTCGATTATTCGTCTTTTACGATATGAGACAGCACCCGCAGATTTTTATAAAAGACACGAAATGGTGGCTTGCATCGATATGCGTTTAAAATGCTTGCTGATCTATAATTGAGTTAAATTTTAATTTTAGCTCTTGATGCTTGGGTGAACTATTAAATTGAAAATAACAACTGATTATTCTCGTTTTGCTAACCAATATGATGTTTGGTTTATGCAATCAACCTCTGGAGTTGTAAACAAGGAACCAACTAAATTCAAGCAAAATGAAATTCGGGTTGGTACCCAGTTATAATGACAAGTGTTAAAGTCACTGCAAAACAGATATTTGGTCCCAGCTCGGCTTTTATCGCTCACAGGAACAAATTATAGCCCTTGTTTTATTCCTAATCATGACTCTTAAGATATATATATATATATATATATATATATATATATATATATATATATATATATATATATATATATATATATATATATATATATATATATATATATATATATAAAATCAATACACCAATTTAAATTAAAAAGACATATGCTTCACAATAAAGGTATTAATACTATTATAGTCATTATCCACAATTTTTTTCAAAATCTCAATTAAGGTTGTGTCTCCTGCAGCTATATAAAATTCATTAATAGAAAATGAAACTTCTTTTTATATATTTACGATCATACTGAAATTTTTGGATTGTGAGCTTTAAAATTTGTGACTTTAAATTTTATATCAGACCCAAATACAATTTTTACTATTCCACTATACATGTTTTTTTGATTACACAAACAACGTTAAAATGATATTAGTACGAGAGTTTTTTTTATTCGGAATATTTATAGCGATACAAAGTAATCTCTGCAAAAAAAAACTATTCATTCATTAAAGTTTTCAGTTGGTCTATAGTAATGAGAAAAGGAATGTGAGTGTTTATCTATTTACACAAAGTATATTTAATCAATGACTACTTCTTTATTTGAATATGTCGTCAACAGTAAACTTTTACTCTATGACCTTTATCAATGTCTGTTATATTAGAATAAAGAAACTTAAAGAAAAGAAAAATAAATGTAATTGAAAATTAATAATTTTAATGAAAATTGTGACATGTTTAAATATTAATCTACTCCATTCACTAAACATCTATTGAATTCTTCACAACATATCATTGAATCACTCGTCGACTATATAAGGTCAAGAAACGCTTTTATGAAAGGAAATACTTAAAGAAACAATCAAAACCATAACTATTTGAAAATTACGCTTATTCGATTTTTTTATGTAGTCATGAGAATATAATATTTTATGATCTCGGAAACGATTCTTAGTATCAATTAAATTCATCTTTAGGCCGAACAATTTGGATACTGGAGTTTTTTTTGTGGGGGCTTGTTGTGGTGTTGTTTATAGTTTGTTTGGAGTATTTGCTGTTGTTGTTGTTGTTATCGTCTGAGCGATAATGCCATTGTTCCTCAAACAATATATTACGATTCTATAGATTATTTTGTTTAGAAAGCTTAAAGAAAAGAAGCAATGTTGAACGCCATGTTCCTTGCTGACGTATATCCAGTTCAATGGACTCTACTGACTTCGGTCTGATAAAGAATATTTCTCTTGTATAAAAATAAATTCGAGATTATATTGTGTTAATTACTTTAATCTCTTTACCGGGTAGGTGTGTGAGCCAACATCTTCAAGGACTTTTTGTTTAGCGTAAATTACAGCTAAAAGGATAATTAGAAGATAATGAATGATAGTCATTAAGGGAAAATAGTTTTATATATTCGCTAACATGTTACGGACCTCCTTGTGGTGACTGATTGCCACAGGCATGATGCATTTCAATACGGACACACTGGTTAATGTTCTATAAAGAATTATTTTGTTTGGAATTCTATGAATAGAAATTGTACAAAAATAATTTTAAAAGAAAATTATCTCGACGAACATGTCTAATGTACTTAATTCAACAATTTGCAAACCAAAAGTAAACCGTTTGATACTTGATAAAGCCATCTCATGTACGACTTGAGTTGCATAATACCACATTTTAACAACTATTGCATTAAATATAGATTCCAGTAACACTAACTTTGAATCATTGCTTTTCTTATCTAAGGAAATTAAAAATGAATCTGTTGGAAGAGATCCTAAAAGCATGAAAGACAACAAACATCTTATCACAACTGAACATTTGAATGCAGAACTAAATTCATTAAAATAATGATAGCTGCCATTTCAAGACATAGTTGCAAATTTATACATAAACTGTTTTTACAAATCTTCGAGGGTACATACAGGCTCTAATTTGATTGATTGTCGAATTCGTAATCCATTGTTCCATACACTCCCAGACCAACTCGGGTCATCTGCCACTGTGTGTCCTTCGGAAAGGCACTTAGGTAACTTTACATTGGCATGATGTAGCCAAAAATGCATAAAATGTGTCATTAAGACCAGCAAAAGCATAAAACAAACAAAATTTTTGATTTCAGATTTGTGTTTGTATTTAGGAAAGATATCCATAATCTATGGCATAATATATTCTAATTTGCCTTTCAGTGAATATAATAATGAAACATAAGCTAATGATCATCCCGTTGCTTTTTATTTCTTTAGTTATTGATCCATTTATCAACTGACATAAGTACCGTAGTTATTCTAATTGTACCAGTCTTCCAACATTCCCCATCTTTATTCTACAAAATAGAAAATCCTAGGTAGCATGGCTTATATATCAGTAAATATCCCTTATGTTATTTCCAAATAATCAAAACAGTACACGAGTAATCCAAAGACTAAGAAAAATGAAAACAATTTAATTTAAGAATTTTTCCAGTTAAGCAAAGATGTACGGTAATCAAAGCCCCCCTCCTTTGGAAATTAAACCTCTCCGGGAAGTCTATTAGAATAAGAACGGTACTTTATATCTATGACATCGTTATGATAGTGTTCGTTAATGGATTTCCGACTTGCATTACAATTATATTAATAAACCGTCCTAATGTACTTCCTTAAATTGAGTCTTTCATACATATTTCATTCGCCACACTTTCTTCATTAGTGGAAAATGACGATGATGGCAATCGACATAACAGCATGAAACATTTACGGATATCAGAATATGGAGATCAATGTGTACAAGACCATATCAGATACAATAGTTTTTATATATATATATATATATATATATATATATATATATATATATATATATATATATATATATATATATTCACACACACAATAACACACACACATATATATATATATATATATATATATATATATATATATATATATATATATATATATATATATATATATATATATATATATATATATATATATATATATATATATATATTATTTTTTTTCTTGGACCGTTGTAATATATATATATATATATATATATATATATATATATATATATATATATATATATATATATATATATATATATATATATATTCATATTAGACGAAAGTTCCAAGAATGCCCAGAACATAAATGTGTTATAGACTCTTTATTCTTAGCACAGTCTGGTGATAACTTTACACATACATCCGGTCGCTATTATCGGCGTTATACCAGTAATTATATCTCCTTTACATTTACACCGTCATATTTTAATTATGTTCAGATATAATTTGTGAAAAGCACGAACTAGAACAAGGCAACTGAAATACTCCCACCAATAATAATAATTACAATTTTATTTTGTTCCAAAGATTTTCTAAAATATATTTTGCTATGTATGTTGTATACATCATCCTCACGTATAGAAAATGTCCTCATTTAAACTAGTTGGAGATATTTCGGGTGTATATAATTCTGCTGAAACGATTCTTAACAAGAAGAACTTGCCATATCATAACTAATTAAGAAAAGTCTCTGAAGAGAGACTGGATGTAATATAGATGAGTCTAGAAAAAATAATATTGGTTACGGTGATATTGTTCAGCGAAAACAAATACAAACTTCCCACAGTGATTGTTTACTGCTAAAAAACGAAATAAGGTGATTACTGTGATTCTTTGTCTATTATGGAATGTCAATAGGTTCCATCAACATAAAGACGTGATTTCGGTGTTTTTCTTGTTAATAAATTGGATCGATGACAAGTAGGCAAAATAAATCCCATAGTGAATGTCTAGAACCTCTAAAAAATTTGTACATTTACATTCGAATCCTCTAACTTTTCTGGTCCATTTTGTTTTTAAGTTTGTTTAACTGACTGTGTAATGTAGGTTAATATAATCATATCGTGATTTAACATAATTAATTCAATTAACAAAATATCTCACTATGCCAAATATAGAATTACTAGTCATGCAAAGAATAGGCGTAATGAACGAGACATCCAAATATATATCAAAGTTGTTTAATTTCATTATTCTGCAGTTTTGGTTTAATAAAATGTTACGCCATGCGACAAATACCATCATTTTCAGATGAAAGGTTTTCTTGAGAGCAATTTTATTCAGCTACTTCTTACGTCTGTATATAGTTTTGATTTACGTGGAGTTACTATTTAGCGTTCGTGCGAAAATTATAGCTGTTGATTGTCAAGAAATATCCTTCACCAAATATTTACTTGCCTAGGTTCGTATTAGCTTAATACGTAAGGTGCGTATCTCTACATGGTATTTCTATATTAGCTTCAATTCCAAAACTTATTACCAAATACTGCCCTTGAAGAAATCGTTTTCACATCTGAAGCAAATTTTGTAGAGTTATGTTTAACACAAAGTGTAAATTTAAAATTTAAGAAGAACTTACACTGCTGTGAATTAAATCCCAAATAGTTCTACAATTTCTTCCACAAGCCCAAATATATGACCTTCTAATTGAATTCGAGTCAAATTAAAAGAACACGTCTTTATTGAATATGTTGTACCTGTAGGACCGAATGTGTTAATGTACCAATGGCCTGAAATGTGGCGATTCGTTAACAGTCTTTTGATATATCACAGTAATATAATCGAAATTTCCTTCTCTGAATTTACCAGTAATGTATTTTAGATAGCCAAAACCAAAAAGAAACAAATTTATATATCTGAATTATTGACATCGATATGATCACCTTTCTTAGACAAAAGCATACTTTTAGAAACACTCTCTTGTTATTTTTTATTCCGAACATTTTTGTTTATTTTGTACATAGACCTGTTACGTGTAGGATCGTACAAAACTAACAAAGAAAAGAGTGAAGCCAACAAGCTTCGCAAATTTTAACAAAATAATTCATTTCCTTAAAAATAGGGAAAAAATTGTAACAATGTACAGTGTATGAATATGATCCAAAAATTAATTTTGGAATCTAAATTATAAGTCATTATCATTAAAATGTCCTAAATGAATCGAAGTTCAAATCCCAATGTAGTTCCATTATGGAAGGCGATGAGGTCTCCTGTAATTTTCCTTGTTTTGTTGTATAACAATTCTTTGTTGAATTCCATGAATCGAAAATAATACTCCGGCTTTAAAATTTTAAATAATTTCCAATAAATGTCTTTGTCCAAGAATATTGATGAAAACTGGTATTTTTCAGGATGAATAAATTATTTTAAATACGAAAATCAACTCGAATGACAACAACAAGACTAATGCCTTCAACAGGAAAGTATACATTTACGACTGACTGAAAAACACCGAAAATGAATATTCCCTACTGAAAACGTAATTCGAGACTCGCGTGATGGGTCACGTGATCACTTACTACAAGTCAATTATCAAGTAGGCTAGTGTAGACTTAACTGAGAACCAATAATTCCCACACTGGAAATGAATTTAAGAAAAGTTATTTACTATACAGGCCAAATACGATCTCGATACTGATCAATCATTTAACTCTGTATTTAGAATTTTAAATCAAGATCCCGAACTAGGTCTGATAAAATACAATGTAGCAACAGTTGTTATTTACCAGAACTTCACTGAAAAAAAGTCAAATCCAGGGATAAAGTTATCATCATAATAACTTGCAATGAAATGAGAATATGATAACAAAAATTTAAAACTAACACACTAAATTACATATACGTAACAAGGCCTCTATCAGTTTTACAGTTATTTTTCCCCTTCACCATATGCTTTTGCTTTTGTAAAACTAGTTCATGGAGACGAAAGTCAAACGCTTGGAAATATCCATTAAAATAACTTTGACCGATTCTTCATTATTTGCGCAATTTATCCGTTCTTCTAATAAAGCAATGTATGCGGAACAAAAACCTGAACAATGGGAATGAAAGAGGAGGCTGAGTTATTATAATACTTGCTGAGATACACCTTTTCTAATTACGTTTGAAATTGTGGGTAAATTAAAAATATTCTTTAAAGTGCTTTTCCGCCTTTTCTCAAAAACTGCTTACGAAACGTGAGATTTTTCTACTAAATCTTTCCTTCAGAGAGAATTGAATGTCCCTGATATCGTAGAACATAGAATAAATTGGCGACATGAAAAGGACTCTGTCGAGTTCCAGGACCAACTCATCATTTTGTTACCAACGCATTTCTAGCTCGTTATGAATCGAGTTTGATCAACAATTCACATTTATAAACGTTACCACATTCGATGAACCAGCTTTTAACAAATGTTCATAGTCATCACAAACATCTTTATGAAATTTAAGGCATAATATTTTATGCTTGTACATATGCATCTACAGCAAACATACATAGGCATACATATCAGCGGGTTTAAGTATAAACTCTTAAGCATTTGGTTTCTTGCCTTATCTTTGACTCGCTCGTCAATAATGCGAATACAATAAACAAATGATTGATGCAATCTTCAAAAGCATACATTCAATATATAATTTCAAAATAGTTTTGTTATTAGCGAGGGGAAATAATTTGTAATGATATTCCGTAAGAGTACATTGGAGCCGACAAATAAATGTGTACACCAGAAACATTTTCTTTTGTGCAATGTGGAAATAAGGATAGATTCTGCGTATTGAAAGACCGCATCAAACGCCATATCGAAGATATAAGTTGGAATGGGAATTGTTATGAATGGTTAGAAATCAAATTAAAATCAATTTTGCTTTGACGTGTTCTTAGCATCAGACTGATTTGTAATTAATGTGTGTCAATGGCGTGCGCTACATCTTTACCTCTATCTGCGTACTTCAGCCAGCACCACTTAGGTCCATTTTCTTAACGGTAATTTCATCTGACATCAACATAATTAGAAATTATTCCAGTTGTTGGTAGTCAGTGGGATACCCTTTAATAAAAAGTTGAAGAATGCATCGCTTAGGTTTGCTTACATTTGCGTAAATAAAAAATCATATTTGCGAGATGCTACATTTATATATATTTCGGAAAAGGAACACAAAACAGACCTAAAACTGTTCTACATGTAGGCTTCCCTGCTCTCAGTAATTCTCTGTTTAAAACTTGACTGTCTGACATTTTTCATCTTAATTCTTTAGATCATGCTTCCAAGTACAAAATGATATAACAATAACTTTTATTATGTCCAACGGTGTAGTATTGTGGTTACTCGTATAAACGGAGTTTTCTTACTTTTGTAGGCGTTCCCTTACGTATTGCATTGCATTCTCCTGCATCTGAGTAAAATTGTTTCCCTCACAATTTTATTGCGATCTTACACCTCTATATTTAACACTATGACATTTATTTCTCAGTTCAATACTGCATGCAAACTACAAAGCACAAAGAAAACTGAAATGAAAACTGAAAGTAAATAATATTGGAAAAGTAAAATTGTGAATATGGAAATTTGTGTCAATGCGTTTACTCATATTTTTTAAGGTAGACAGTCTAATGCCGTCTAATTCAATGGGACATAGGGATTATTGGATTGGATTTGAGAACGTTCTATTTAATCAAGCCTCGACAAGAAGCGAATTTATCTACAACTGATTGTTTTCTATATCTGCGAATTCAATCAATTTGTGTATTATTCGGATAAAATAAGATACCAACATCCAGCTTTGCTCCTTTTTACGCAGGGAAATATGGCTATAAAATATGATAAAACTATACTGCAGGAAACAATTCAACACATACGCGTATCATCAACTATATCTGGTAAATTGTTTATATACACTCCTATTAACTATTCGCGGATTTGTGTATCTATCTACCAAATAACATGGAAATTGTGTAGCTATCTACCAAATAACATGGAATCTGTGTATATATCTACCACATAACAAACGTGCCTCTTATTCAGATCTAGAATATGTTGTTTCTTCTCCAAGAGCAAGCAAATAAGTTGATCCTTCTGGATGAAGGATGCTGTGTCAGTTCCGTTATTCGACAGAGAATATGATTGTACTCACGTGAAATAATGCATCTATCATACGAAATTCGCTATATTGTTTTAAATACGTTTCGCAGGCCATACAATGTTTCTGATCAAACCTATTTTACAACGAATGTGGAATGGACTTCAGGATAGTTTTATCATTGGTACGCTACCAAGATAAAGTTTCTTCTGTACTAAGTAAATTTGAGAAAATAACAGCAACGTACCATTCCATGTAAAAATGTCGGCAACATAAACTCGCGATCGTGCCCTTGGCCTATACATAAGCATGTAGGTCTAGCTTTGAAAAATCCTGAGCCTCCTTTACGTTGCAAACGTCCAAGCATAACACATTTCCTTCTTTTATTATGTTTTCTTCTTTTCCATTAAATGAAGTCATTTTTGTATCATTTAACAGCTAAATACCTTTAATATAACATGTTTTTATGTAAAGCTAAAGTTTACTGAAGGGCCACAAATAGAATACAGATTGTCTATACTTTTGAAAATACGCGAACTCTTTTTCAACGGCGATTTCATGAACCACTTTTCAGCCTCAGCTGTCCATTTCACATGACCTTTCTGATTTCATTCATTTCTCTATGTTCCATTATATCAAGCCGTATTTAGTATCATTTAAAAGCTTAAAAATTGTTTAGGCAAAAGTTTAAATTTTCAGATCTGATTTATTTGGAGTCAGATTTGAATAGTGTAGTTCCACAAACAGAATCTGAAAACACCTTCAAAAGCTATGTGGGCTTCCTGAAGTAGGAAAGCGAGATTTCATTAAAATGTCCACACTCCGTCTCTCAATAATCGATAGTTCAGTTTTATAGTATTCTTTTTCAGTAATATCAATCAGCATCCAGCTCATTGAAAATTTAAGTTTCTATTGCACCTAATTAAGTGTTATCGATGTCTACTCTTCCAGGTAATCAGGATGACTAACCAAATTTGAATGAAATGAAAATTTTACCGATTGGCGGCGAGAACGGAATGGAGCTTGCGCTTGTGTGTCTGTGTAGTGTTTTTTGTGGGCAGGTAATGTTGTTTAATCGCCTGTAAACTTTTGTATGATACTATCATCCGTAATCCAATTGAAAAGGTTGTAAGCACTTTCTCACAGAATGACAAGTATTCGAAAATTCTTGATAGATAGTCTGATCACTTTCAAATAAAATTGCCTTCTCAAGTATCGATCACTGTTGTTTAAGCATTAGCGTTTCATTAAGATGTTCATTAACAAGCAGCAGGAGGAAACATTGGATGAATGTATTAATCTCCAAATGTTAAGCAGAGAACTCCGAAAAATGATTAACGTATTCCGTGTGGAGTTTTCAGTATAAATGCATCACGTGAAAATGTTTGAAAGTCCACTTAGCTGTGTTGTTTTTATATTTGATGCATATTAGTTAAACAAGTTGCAAAAAATAAGGAATAACTTCAAACCTTGTTCCTCTGGCTTTACATGACTGTCGAAATGGCCTCTTCTTGAATTTCATACCTGCAAAAGTTCAGGATTGAAACTTATCGCTGTAAACACAACCGGATAACGTGTAATTACCCACTGATGTCATGCAGAGAGAATAAAAAAATAAAACTCCTCCTTGTTAACCTCCGCGCAAGCAAAAATAGGCACTTACCTTGGACACTTGCCTAGCTGGAATCCTTATTTGCATATGAAAAAACTGTAACTCGATCATACAAAACATAGTTGGGGAATGGAGAATCCCTTATGTTGTGAAACTTTGTCTTATATACAGATATTGCTGTGAATCTGTCTTTTAGATTCAACACTCAGAATGTATTGGTAATACAAATTTGCTGTGCGCAATATGGAATGTTACAAATAAATACACAATCATTTATTAATTTGACATGTGTTGTACGATGTTTCTTAGATGGGGATCAGAGGTAATTTTTAAACATATCACAAATGCAGCTCTAAGATACTGAAAATGACACAGCAATGCCAAGTAACGTTTTGACAAATATAAATAAAGTATTTGCTATAAATATTTTTATACAAAACTACGTCAGAACTGTGCACATAATTCTCTTTCTATAATCTGGCTTGGAATAAACGCTACCGCTATCATTACATATACACTGTTGGGGTGGGCTACGATTGTTTTCGAACTAGGATTACTTTAATACACACATAATATATATATATATATATATATATATATATATATATATATATATATATATATATAAATTAAACTAGTATTTTAGAGATAATTAATTTATTTGCAACAGACCATGATTATATTACCGAATGTGTATCCGATACAACATGTTCTGCTTAACCTTTTGCGAATAATCGCAATCTAATTTGAAAATTGAAAACTTGGCTCCTTTAGTTTTTAACTTTTATTTTCACTGACATTGGCAAAATAAATATAAGACAAACATATGATATGATATAAACAAGAAGGATGTTTTAAATGAGGACAAGAAAGCAAAACAAACACGTAATGGTTGACTATTGAACATTGAATGTGCTGGCGTTCACATTGCGGCTAAATATTTAAACTAGTTGGAGATATAAACAAACACATATGAGGAATCGAAAAGAGGTATATCAAACATGTAAATGTATTTAGAATTCATCTAAGTCATTATTGTAAAATAATTAACATTGCTATCCTTATTTGGAACTTCCCCTTTCCTGTTTCTTTGTGTGACTACATTTTGTCATTAGCCATTGGTCTAGAGACATCATTGCACCTCACTGACGAAACTCCGCCATGCTCTTGTTTTAATAGATTTTCCCTGATATTTTTTACGATGGTCCAGCGCGCGCGCGTGTGTGTGTGTGTGTGTGTGTGTGTGTGTTTGTGTGTGTGCGTGTGTTCTTGCGTGTGTGATTTTCGGTTTTAATTTAGCTTTAAACAGTTTTCATCCATATCGCTAATATGAAAGCATGTGTAGCAGTTTATAGTAATGTCTAGCTCTGGGGCATCATGTCGCAGACATGTAGCATGGCGTTCTTCTTAGTCACATTATCCTGACATCTTGTCGACTAGTCTTAAAACTAACCTCTTAATCCTGAGCGCCTAGCGAGGAAGACGTTAGCACAATATTTTAAAAGTAAGTCTTTTTATGAATCGGCCGGGGTTTTATCCCGCGACCTCCCGCGTCCATAGTGGACGCTTTAACCACTATGCCAAGAGAGAGAGAGAGAGAGAGAGAGAGAGAGAGAGAGAGAGAGAGAGAGAGAGAGAGAGAGAGAGAGAGAGAGAGAGAGAGAGAGAGAGAGATTTGGTGTCGAAGCTGAAGAGAAAAACCATAAGGAATGTATTCATTGTCCATCTATTTTGTGTCTGTATGTTTAGATTAATGAGACGCCTTACCAACCCACTCAATGATAGAGAATTATTGAATGTCGGTACAGCGCCATTAGGACGTGATAATGTTAAATACTATGCTTTTGTACCCTTATTAAAATGTTTTATAAATCAAGAAGAAGAAATAAAAAAAAATAAGGAAAGCATAAAATAGATTACACGATAAGTATTCCTCCTTATACATACATATACTGGGTAAATGTTGACATGTTATTGCAACATTGCATTATGGTAATGTAAACACTGTATTAAAATATCATGGAACCTTTACAGTTACAGTTACAAAGGTTCCATGTTCATATGTATCACTTTGTGCAAGCTCAGATTGCTTTTTTGTGCAACTTATTATCTGTTGTTTGCCTGAGAGAGAGAGAGAGAGAGAGAGAGAGAGAGAGAGAGAGAGAGAGAGAGAGAGAGAGAGAGAGAGCAAGCATTTTCCATCTCTCTGTTTAAGCCATGATTATCAAAGGCTATTTGTTTAGCGTAAATCACAACTCAAATGACAATTAGAAGATACTGAATAATAGTCATTAAGGGAAAACAGCTTTATATATTCGTTCATATGTTACGGACCTCATTGTGGTGACCGATTGCCACGGGCATATTGCATTTCATTCCAGACACACTGGTTAACGCTCTATTAAGAATTATTTTGTTTCGTTCTGGAATTCTATGGACAAAAAATGTATAAAGTTCATTTTTAAAATTATCTGGAAGAAGATGTCTAATATATTTAATTCTCAAATCTTATAACCACAACAAAAATTGTTTCACACCTTTCATAAAACCTTAATATTTTCGACTGGCGTTGCATAATACCACATTTTAACAATTATAGCATTAAACACTAACGGTATCAGTGACTCTAACTTTGAGTTATTGCTTTTCTTATCTAAGCAGAGGAAAACATCTGTTGGCAGAGATCCTAAAAGCATGAAAGACAACATACATCTTAACATAACTGATCATTCGAGTGCAGAGCTGAATTAATCAAATAAATGATATCTGCAATTTCAAGAAATCGTTGCAAATTTATACATAAACCATTTTACAAATCCTCGAGGGCACATACTGGGTCTAATTTGATAGATTGTCTAATTCATAATCCATAGTTTCATACACTTCCAGACCAACTCGGGTCATCTGCCACTGTGTGTCCTTGGGAAAGGCACTTAGGTAACGTTACATTGGCAGGATATAGCCAATATTATATCAAATGTGCCGTTAAAACCAACAAAAGCAAAAATAAACAAAATTTTCGGTTTCAGAATTATGTATGTTTTTCGAGAAAAGATTTCAAATCCAAGACATAATATGTTATAAATGTATTTATTAAAAATAAATACAATTATTACAAATAATTACAATCATACTAGTTGTAATGATTTAAATTAAATTTATACATAAGCTGTTTTACAGATCCGCGAGGTCCCATACTGTGTCTAATTTGATTGATTGTCGAATTCGTAATCCATAGTTCCATACCCTCCCAGACCAACTCGGGTCATCTGCCACTGTGTGTCCTTCGGAAAGGCTCTTAGGTAAGGTTACATTGGCATGATGTAGCCAATAATGCACCAAATTTGTCATTAAGACCAACAAAAGCAAAAACAAACAAAATATTTGGTTTCAGAATTGTATGTATTTCGAAAAAAAAATCAAATCCAAGACATAATATGTTATAAATTGACAGTAACAGGTTATAAATAAATGGAGCACAAGACAAGGATCATCCCATTGTTCTTTTTATTTCTTTAGTTATCGATCTATTAATCAACTGTTAAAAGTACTGTAATTATTCTAATTGAACTGGTGTTCGAATATACACCATCTTTATTATACGAAAAGAACTTCCTACCTTATCGAGGCTTATAGATCAGTAAATATCCATTATGTATGTCCGAATAATAAAATAGTATATGTGTAATCCAAAGACTATAGGAAAATGAAAAGAATTTACGAACATTTTTATTCAAATAGTTATGTACGAAAATTAACACCCCCACCTTCCACTTTGGAAATTGAACCTCCCCGGGACGTCTATTAGAATAAGAACGGTACTTGTTATCCTTGACACCGTTATAATAGTGTTCGTTAATGGATTTCCGACTTGCCTTGCAGTTATATTTATAAACCGTCCTAATGTACTACATTAAATTGAGTCTGTCATACATATTTCATTCGCCACACTTTCTTCATTAATGGAAAATGACGATGATGGCAATCAACATAGCTGCGTGAAATATCTACGTGAATCTAAATGTGGAGTTAAGTGTGTACAGCCAAAACAGAAGAAAAGGTGATAACTGATCCATTGGCTATTGAGGAAATATCAATAGGTTCCACGAACATACCATGTTGTTTTTTTTGTTGGTTTGCTTTTTCCTGCTAATAAATTGGATCAATGACAAGAAGGAAAATTATTCCCCTAGTGAATATATAGAACCTCTGAAAATATTGTTCATTAATACTCGAATCCTCTAACTTTTTCTTGTCCATTTTGTTTTCAAGTTTGTTTTTATTACCTGACTGCTGTGCAATGTATGTTAATATAACCATGTCGTGATTTGATAGAAGTAACCAAGTTAACAAAACTACCACATTATTCCAAATATTGTGCTATAAATCATGAAAAGAATAGGCGTAATGAAAGAGACATCCGAATATATTTCAAAGTCGTTTCACTTCATTATTCTGCAGTTTTTTGGTTTGCTAAAATGTTTCGCCATGCGATAAGATCTTCATTTCCACACGAAATTTTGGAAACTCGAGGAATAATTTCATTAGACAGAAATTATATGACTCATTTTTAATATTAATATGAAATGACCACGCAGATAAGATCACATATTTTATGTTTACATAAATGCCCAAGATAATTTATATGTATTGCTTTCACTACATGTTGCATAGATAATACCGTTATTAGTATTCTTTCATTTCATTACACTGCCTTCACTCAATATGTGTAACAAATATCACAAATAAGAATCTGGTATGCTCCAGTCAATTAGGGACAGTTTTTTTCTTGATGTAAGACACCGAAACCATGTTATTGCAGTTTTTTAAACCTTTATGATGTAAATTTATATGTCGCCAATTGTTGAATACCTATTTTTTCGTTGTTTTTCCTGTCCCACGTCTCTCATACGCATCATGATATTAGTTCAACAATATTTATACAAGAGTTTTGACATAGTCCACAAAATATTGGTCACAGTGACCCACCTGAAGTGTTTCGATAGTACCGTAATAACGATTTACGTGGGTGCTAGTTTATTGAGCCAGCTAACAAACCTGTCCTGCTAATTTCCACTTGGAAAGATGATAAATAAAATATGCTAAAATGTCGCTTCTAAAAATGTACCGAGGATGCCATTGTATCAGAAGCTGTATTTACAAAAGAAGTACAAGCTATAATTTCTAACAGCTAGAGTTGTTTAAACAAAACAAGTATTTAACATAAGCAACATTTTCTAGAATATATTTCATATAAAATAATATATTGTACTCGATTCCTCGACGATATAATTATAGTTTAATTGCATGGCTTTGTAAGAAACAAAGGGTGACTTTATAAACACTAGCGTATTATTTCTCAGACATGCATAAAAGCACATTTCAGTCAGTGAGAAATAAAGAAAAACCCACTTTGCATACTTATTCATGTGATCTCTGGAATGAACACCATTTATATATATATATATATATATATATATATATATATATATATATATATATATATATATATATATCTGCAATGAACTGACGGCGAACAGTGTAAAACTAGTATCTAACCATCCTGAGAGTTTCCGACTCTTAATGAGTCTTTGTCAAAGGCATATACAAAACATAGACAAAATAAAGAAATAAAACATAGAAAACGTTGTTTTATATAAAACTCTACATGGCTGTTTCTACATGAATTAAACCAATAGATGCATTATCTCAACCTGCCTATATAGACTTGTAGACACTGAGAAATATTTGTACGAACTAGAAATCTATGAGGCATACTGACATCTATTTCTTTGTGTACATTTATGTAACGCAAATTATACCCTTTATATTTGATTATATTCTGGGTATTTTATCCCTATATTAGTTTGAAAAGAAAATGTTTCGGCGTGTCTATGCATGGTGTTTATATATTAGCATGAGTTGTAACACTTATTACAAAATACTGCCCTTGAAAAATTGGTCTTCACATCTGAAGAGTTTTGTAAAATTGTTTAATACAAAGTAAAGATTTACAATTTAAGACGCTTTTATACTACTGCAAATTATAATCCTAATAGTTCTAACAGTTCTATCTCAAGCCCAAATATATGACCTTCCATTTAAATTATAGACGTATTCCAAATAAACTTCGATATTGAACATGCTGATGAACTTGTAGAAGCGAATGTGCTAATGCACATATGACCTGGAATGTGGCGATTTGTTAACAGTCTTTTAATATATCATAGTAATATAATCCAAGTCGTCCTTTCCTGAATTTACTAGTAAATTTTTTGTTTATGATTGTAAGGAAAAACGAAAAATGAAGCAAACAAACAAACTTATATATCTGAAATTATTGACATCAGTATGATCACCTTTATAAAACAATAGCATAAAATGCTATCAACTCTGTTGCTAAATTTTAAAAAACGCTTCTGTTGATTATAATGTTGATCATTGTTCCGAACATTTTTTTCCATTTTGTAAATTTTCCTCTATCAGTTTTACTGCTTTTTCTTTCCCCTCGACCATATGTTTTTGATTTTCAAAATGAGTTTATGGAGAAAAATGTCCAATTGGTTGGAAATATCCATCAAGATAACTAAAACCAGTTCTTCATTATTTTATGGGTTTTCTCCGTTCCTCTATTAAAGCAGTAACGGTGGGATGAAAAGAAGAAGGAATGGGTGAAACAGGTGGATGAGTTAACATAATACTTGCTCAGAGATATCATTTGTAAATAGTTTTGAGAATATGGGCAAAATATTGAAGGGAATAAAATTTATGTTGATCGAAATGGATAACTGTGCAATTCTCATTTATCTGAGAACTATGTTTTCTCTACCAGTAAATGCAGTTGGAGTTTACATTTTTTTTTTAAGATTTCTCATCACATTAAGGAAACTAATATTTTTTGACAGGAAATCATAAGATATTTTGATAAGATATACTAGCCTCTCTTAGCAGATTTTCAGCATCATCTGTACATGTTTTGTTTAACGAAAAGAAACAAAGAATGGGACATAGATTCATTAACTTGCCCCCCACTCACCATAATAAATATATTTAAAAATCAATTTGATTTATTATCTCAATTTTTTTCCAAACCGTTCACTCTTTTGTTCAAATAAATTACCAGTTGTTTGATTTTTGAATAAAAAATACCCAAAAAGTGAGATTGTTTCTACTAAAACTTTTCTTCAGAGAGAATTGATCTTCTCCGATATCGTAGAGCATAGAGTACATTGGCGACATAAAAAGGACTCTATCGAGTTCCAGGACCAACTCATCCTTTTGTTACCAACGCATTTCAAGCTCGTTATAAATAGAGTTTGAACAATTCACTTTATAAAACGGTACCACATTAGAAGAAACTGTTTTTAAAAAAATTTCATATTCATCAAAAACTTTTGTATGAAATTAGGTCATGCGCACAAGTATGCATAATGTGTATACATGTACGTATGCATCTACAGCAAACATACATAGGCATACATATCAGCGGGTTCAATTATAAACTCTTAAACATTTTGTTTATTGACTTATCTTTGACTCTCTGGTCAATAATGCGAATACAATAAACAAAAGATTGATGGAATCTTCAAAACTGTACATTCAGTACACAATTTCTAATATATGTTTTGCTCCTAGTGAGCAGAAAGAATTTGTAATAATATTCCGGTTAGAGTATATTAGAGCCGATAAATAAGTGTGTACACCAGAAACATTTTCTGTTTTATAATGTGGAAACACGGATTGAATCTGTGTATTGAAAGTCCGCATCGAACGCCATATCGAAGATGTACGATTAAATAGGAATTGTTATAAACGGTTAGATATCAAATTAGAATCAATTCTGCTTCGACTTGTTCTTAGCATCAGACTGATTTATAATTAATGTGTGTCAATGGCCTACGCTACAACTTTACCTCTGTCTGCGTACTTAAGCCAACACCTCTTAGGTCCATTGTATTAACGGTAATTACATCTGATATCAACATAACCTGAAACATTTCCAGTCATTGGTATTCAGTGGGACACCCTTTAATAAGAAGTTTAAGAATGCATCCTGTAGGTGTACTTACATTTGCGGAAATGAAATATCATATTTGCACGATGCTACAGTTCTGTTTATTTCGGGAAGAAAAAACAAAACAAACGTAAAACTGTTCTACAGGTAGGCTACTCTGCTTTCGGTAATTCTTTTTACAACTTGATTGTCCGACATTTTCCCTCTTAATTCCTTAGATCATGCTGCCAAGTACAAAATGATATAACAATAACTTTTATTATGTCCAACTGTGTCGTGTTGCTGCAACTCTTTGAGTTCCCTTACATATTTGCACTCGTACATTTTCTCTTGCATCTGAGTAACAATGGTTCCCTCATTTTTTGCGATCTCACACGTCTATATTTAATACTATGCCATACATTTCTCCATTCTATGATATTTTGTATGGTATTTGAGACAATATTGCATGCAAACTACAAAGCACAGTGACGGGCAAGATGAAAACCAAAAGGAAACAATACCGGAAAAGTAAAATCATGAATTGGAAATAGTGTCAATGCTTTAACTCATTTTTGTTTAAAGGAAACAAATAATTGCCGCCTAATTTAATGGGATATATTAATTATTGGATTTCATTTGAGAACGTGCTATTTAATCAAGCCTCGACAAGAAGCGAATTAATCTACAAATGATTGTTTTCTATGTCTTCGAATTCAATGAATTTGTGTCTATGTTATGTAGGAATAATTTACAAATTATTTGGATCAAACAAAGTACCAATATCCAACTTTGCTCCTTTATGACGCAGAGAAATATCAAATTATACTGCAACTAACAATTCAACACATTAACATATGATCAACTATACCTTGTAACTTGTTTATATACACTCCTTTTAACTAATCGAGGATTTGTGTATTTATCTACCAATTAACATCGTATTTGTTTAGCTCTCTATTATATAGCATTTAATCTTTGTATCTATATACCAAATAACACATCTACCTCTCATTCGGATCTCCCTGTTGTATATGCTATTCAGTCTACGTGAAGAATACTCCGAGAGCAAGCAAATCCATTGATCCTTCAGGATTAGGTTGCTTTGTCAGTTCCGTTTTAGGACGGAGCATATAAAAGTACTCAAGTGAAAAATGCGTCTAGCATATAAAAATCGCTATACTGGTTTGAATGCTTTTCACAAGCCGTAAAATCTACCTTAAAAAGTTAATTTCACAACGAATATAGTTTCGGCATGAAGATATTATCAGCTCACTTTAAGGATCACATATAATGTGCAAATGTTATTATGTAACTCGATTTTTTAAATTACGCGAACCCTTTTTGAGCCGCGCAATTTAACTATATTACTGCCACGGCTGTCATTTACACATTAACAGCCAGATTTCATTAATTTCTTTATCTTCCATTATATCAAACCATATTTAGTATCATTAAAAGCTAAATAACGTTCTCGCAAAGTTTTCAATTTTAAGATCTTATTCATTTTGAAACAGATTAGAATGGTGTAGTTCTACAAAATGAATCCAAAAACACATTCATAAGTCGTGTGTGCTTCTTGATTTTTTTGTTTCTTTTCTAAGTGGACATTATTTGTATTTGTTAAAACAAAAAGAACAAAAGCAAGAGTTCACAAAAATATGCCGCACCTCATCTCTCAATATGTGATAGTTCAGTTTATTATATTATTCTTTTTCAGTAATGTCAATCAGCATCAAGCTCGTGGAAAATTTAAGTTTCTATTGCACCTAATTAAGTGTCATCGATGTCTAAGCTAACAGGTAATCGGAATGACTAACCAAATTTGAATGATCTGAAAATTTTACTGATTGGCAGCGATAACTGCACCTCATGTGTGTGTGTGCTGGGGGCTAGTATTGTTTATTGTGCAGATAATGTTGTTTAATTGCATGTACAATTTTGTAATTATTTGTTATTTTGTATCAATTTGAATTAACAAACATCGAACTGCAATTTCGTAAAAGATAGTCTGATCACTGGCAAATAAAATTGCCTTCTAAAGTATCGGTCACTGTTGTTAAAGCTTTAGCGTTTCATTAAGATGTCCATTGGCAAGCAGCATGAGGAAACATTGGATGAATGTATTAATCTCCGAATGTTAAGCAGAAAACTCCAAAAAATGATCAACGCATTCCGTGTGGAGTTTTCAGTTTAAATACACCACGTGAAAATGTTTGAATGTCCACTTAGCTGTGTTGGTTTTATATTTGATGCATATGAGTTGAACAGGTTACGCAAGGTTTAGATTCAAACCTTGTTACACGTGCTTTTACATTACTATCGAAATGGCGTCTTCTTGAATTTCGTACTTGTAAAAGTTCAGATTTGAAAATTATCACTGCAAACACAACCAGATAACGTGCAATTACCAGCTGACAATCATGCAGAGATAATAAAAAAAACCTATACCTTGTTAACCACAACAGAATCAATAACAGGCCCTTACCGTGGTTACTCGCGTAGCTGGAATCCTCATTTGCGTATGAAACAACTGTCACTCGATCCTACAAAACATAGTGTGGAATGGAGAATACCGTATGTTGCTAATCTTTTTCTTATAGACCACTCCGAAATAATCTAACACCCAAAATGTATTGGTAATACAAATTGGCATAGCGTTAAAAGGAATGCTACTTAATCATTTTTAAATTTGACATGTGTTGTACAATGTTTCTAAGACGGACAACAAAAGTCAGTTTTTTAGATATATCTCAAATGCAGATCTAAAATAATAAGAACGACACATGTTGACATATATATTTATACAAGACTATGTTAGAATTATATATATATATATATATATATATATATATATATATATATATATATATATATATATATATATATATATATATATATATATCTTATTATTCAGGCATGGAACAAACGCAACCGTAACCATTTAATTTCGAGCGTTGGGGTGGGCTACGAATTTTGTTTGAAATATGATACCTTTGTTTAAACCTACGTATACTTTAGCATTGCTGTCTTCCTTTTAAACTTCCCCCTTTTTTTGTTTCGTATGACAATATTGTTCCATGGTTGATAGGTCCGAGACATCGTACCACGACAAAGACCAAACTCCGCCACGCTTGTTTTTAACGGATTTTCGCTGATATCTTCTTACGGAGGTCCAGTGTGTTTTTGTGTGTGTATGTGTGTGTGTATGTGTAATTTTTGAATTTTTGCGTAGCTTTAACATTTTTGCAGTCATATTTCTACAATGTTTGCAGTGTGTGTGTGTGTGTGTGTGTGAGAGAGAGAGAGAGAGAGAGAGAGAGAGAGAGAGAGAGAGAGAGAGAGAGTGAGAGATTATGTAGGCGAAGTAGAAGGGAATAACCATAAAGGAATTTATTAACTGTCCATCCATTTTTGTCTTTATGTTTAGAACCCACACAATGATGGATAACTTTTGAATGAGGGTACAGCGCCATTAGGACGTGGTAATGTTAAATAGTATTCATTTAGACCCTTATTAATATGTTTAATAAAACATGAAGAAGAAAAAAGAAGAAAGCATTAAATAGATTGAACGATGTGTATTCCTCTTTATTCATACATGTACTGGGTAAATTTTGACATGCTATCGCATTATTATTTTAATGGTAATGTAAACACTGTATTAAAACCTCATGGAACCATTACATTTACAGAAGTTCCAGGTTCTTGTAAATTACTTGGTGCAATCTCAAATTACTTTATTGTGCAATTTATTATCTCCACTTTGCCTGAGAGAGAGAGAGAGAGAGAGAGAGAGAGAGAGAGAGAGAGAGAGAGAGAGAGAGAGAGAGAGAGAGATTCTGCTTTTAGTGGACAGTGATTATTATTTGATCATTATATTTTTACAATGCGAATGGTTGCGAAATGGAAATGCATTACATATTTAGTGATTATTCCAGATGAAATATAACCTAATAACCAAATTGTGATATATGAGTATATATATATATATATATATATATATATATATATATATATATATATATATATATATATATATATATATATATATATATATATATATATATATAAAGTATTATAGCGCCATGGGCGGATCACAGTGTGATTTACCAATAGTACTGTAGTACTGGCATATGATATTGCTACATGCCAACATTATAAAATTCCAAGTTATGTTTAATGCATGTGGTGTATATATATATATATATATATATATATATATATATATATATATATATATATATATATATATATATATATATATATATATATATATATATATATATATATATATATATTCCTGTTCAGTAGAGTAAGCCTCTATTAGTGCATTAATCACTTTGATCAGAATGTATCATTTTTTTATAAGATTATAAATGCAATATCAATATGTATTTTCCTTCAGATTTAGATGCATATTATATTCAGCAATTATTTATAATATTTTCAACTATTGTCCGTTCGCATCACTTTCTTTCTATCGCATTGCTTTGGGCTTCTTAACTTGTTTAAATTTGGGTGCAATTATCTATAAGTTAAATGAGAGGGAATTGGTAAAGTACATTATCTTTCACCATCAATACTACTTTATAGTATTACTTAATGACGATATTATCTAAGCAACCAATATTATATTTGAAGTCGACGTGACCAACTTCCCGATGTTAAGTGATACATTACTCTAGGAGCAAGTTGTGTTTGTTTTGGAGTAATGGGCGATAATAATTACTTCCACTATCTTTATCTGCATTTGCAGTCTTTGTAAGTAGTACCCAATGCAAGAAGCATGTCTCCACTCGACAGAAATAAAGAGATCGTATAAGATCGCGTGTTCTATCGTCGATGAGATATAATGATTTTTGAAGAATGTTTTCCGAGATTCGTGTTTCGGTCATTCTGATATGTCTATACCGTATCTATGAACATAAACACAATAATGAAAAAGTATTGTTTTCTTAGATTAAATCACCATTTACAATAGGAATTCGTAGAAAAAAACAAACAATTTTAGAGTTATTTTATATCATATTTAACTCTTTACTTTAACAACCTTTTTCATTCGTAACCTTTTCGAATCGATTATTAATCCATTATTTTATTTGTAAGGGTTTAATTTCGTTTCCATTTTTGTCTTTATAAGAAAAAGAAGCGATACTACGGTTACTCATTAGCATATCACATGACATAAATTCATAGCACAGTATTTCATTTGATTATTACTCAGGTGAATTAGTGTCGTCTTGTTGTGGTTTTCAACAAATCGCTTAAATGATCAATATAAGATTCGAATGCCTGAACCATTTTCCAGTATTCTTTTACATTACACGTTAGATAATTGGCAATTAGTATATAATGGCTCGTTTTTATGGTTTTACAGACCAGAGACAATTGCTTAGCATCGTACAGCTAAACCATTGCTTTTATTTGTTGGATTTTAAGAATTAATGCCAATTCAGGTTTTATTGATATAGCCATTTAGCCAAGCCATTTTCCATAAATGACAAAAATATATGAGTAACAGTGATGTTTGTTCTGACTCTTAAGTTTCATTGTGGTCCATATGGCATGGTTGAAGCTTTTAATCCATTTTTAAAGGCTTATTCGGAAACACAGGTAAGAAATAATTTGGTAAATCAGTAACAATAAGCAGGAATTGTTTCATCAAAAGCCGATTAAAATCGTAGAGAACCATGCACATTTCTGTAGAAATAGTTTCTTGTTGTCAATCCTATATTTCCCTGCATTTTTATCGCATTACCTTTAACTGTTTGGTCTCCAATCGCTAGTCGATAAAATTATTTTACCAGTTTTAAATGTAAAAGGATATAACTTTATGTTTGGCGCTAAATAGCCTCATAGTGCTGCTGCGCCGTAAAAATATCAATCAATCAATCAATCGTGTATTCAAAAAAAGTTTTGCAAAAATATCATTTTTTTCCCCTCATAACTCTTTATGCAAACTTTCGGCGAGACAGATATACATTCTATCCTAGGTGAGGCAGATCTCGATGCATTTCTTCAACTGTATGATAGATTTATATATGTATATTACTGGCATGTATATGAATTGTATGTTCGTTGCATGTTCGTTGTTACGACAATTGCATGTTCGTTGTTACGACGCTAAGTCTTCAAATGAGTAACAGCAAGGATATTATTAATTTTGGTGATTTCGTTTTGCAACGCATGTTTAAATAGTTCGTCTTTCGCGTCAATAGAATTATTGTTCACCGCAAAGAACAACTGCTGAACAAGCAGGCATTCTCCAGGAAAATCAATGATGGATGCAACATGTACAATCACTTCAAACCAAATATTGTTCTTCAATGGCATCAATCGCAAAATAAATATTTTTCTCAGGAACAGCTGTGTCTCCTGGTCATTTTTGCAAGCTTTTAGGGTTACCTAGAATTACAGTGGTTACACCGCCCAATTAATGCCTTTAATGATTGTTCTTGAATTTTGTTTAAGATCTTTTACATGGATAAATGAGCTTTTGTTAAATATCGGTTTGGGATTTTCTTTCGCCAGTTTTTGAATCATGATGTAATAGACTAAGAACTTTATCAGGGAGGGCATATCGACGAATTCTACTTCTTCCTTGCAAAAGCAATCCCAAGATTTGTTTACATCCAACGGTACAGTCAAAGGTCGGGCGTTTTAGCATTGATTCCAATTTGGCCTAGAGTCAATATTGTTACAGCAGGGTGGTTACAACTATTGCCATAAAATGTACCAAAGGAGAAATTAAATTGATCAATATCGTATTTTTGCAAGATGCATCTAATCGCCATCGATATTTGCACTCTCAAATGGCCTAACACACAGTTATCTGATTTGGCTGCAATGTCGGTAAAAACAATCTGCGAAGTTTAATGATGATCTCCTTTGTATATCTCGTTTGCAGTCTTCAAATACAAATGCCAAAAACCCTGAAGTACTTTTCATTTTTCTATATTTACCCTATATATATATATATATATATATATATATATATATATATATATATATATATATATATATATATATATATATATATATATAGATATATATATATATATATATATATATATATATATATATATATATATATAATATGATCTCGAAAGTATGCATGCAATGTCAGCAGCATAGTTACTTTCTAGACCATCCGTTTGGTTTGTACATTGTATCTCTTACACAATAGCACTTGTCTGCTGAAGGCCACTTTTCCGTTTTGCTTTCGTCATCCATGTAAACTACACGTGACAGTGTTCTAGATGTGATTCACCACGGTCAGGGAGTTTGGACATTTGCTGTGGTGGTAGACTCTACGTAAGGCTTTCTTGGTGCAGATTGGCGCATCAACATGTCTTCGTCGATGACGCAAACGAGCATGCCATAATGGGATTTCTGAACCATCACGACGAAATGATCTGACCAGTAAAGTTTTATATGATCTTCTGCAGCCGTCTTACCCTACACGATAGACCTTGTCAAAGCAGTTTTGCAAACTATTTGTGTCCCCATTGTCTGTTTTTTGTTGCTTTACCTCTCGTACAAGTGTGAGATGGAGACATCCTTGTACTCCAATGTGTAGTTGCTTGAGTCCATATTGACTGGAAAAGTATAGTAAACTTCCCTGCCATGTGTTTATCTCTGGATTTGTATTCTTCTGCTTATATAGCATATTTACCTGTTCCTTTCCCATTTTTCAGTATTCAATTTCGTTTCATTTTCCATCAGCCTTTTGAAGATACGCAAGTGATCTTCTTTTCCCCATGAGGTAGTCAATCATTTGTATCATCAGCAATTGAAGACGGCGTCTGACAGATTCTCGTCTACCTTATTGTTCGGACACGAGTCTTGCAGTTATGTACATGCAGTGGACAATCTTCTTGATGTTGTGCATCGCTTCTTCCCTACTTGTTAAAGAGTTGTCTTTTAAACAGGCCTTTATTTATCCAACGTTTTGAGTTCACATGTCTATGCATGCCGTCATCATTCACACCAAATCACACTAAATGTTTACATTTGGTGTAACTATATGCTTGGGATGCATTTGAATACACATAGGCTCTAAAGGATGCAAAATTATTGTCAACAGTTTCGGAGTTTATATCAAATGTTGATAATGTTGGCTGCACTTTTCCTGTTTCACATTATTTTAATTAAATTTGGAGGCATAGAGTTTTGGTACACCTTTCTAACCTTGTCTGAAAGGCTCAATCTTTTCTTTAAGGGATAAGACATGATGTGAATATCTTCGCGTTTATTTACCATTGTTTCTTAATGACCTTAAAATGTTCTTGCAGAAGTTTAAATGCACTAGAACAAAGTCATAGTACTCTTACTTGACCTTAATTATTAGTTCTTGTATATGCAGATAAACTATCTTTGGTCCAAAATCAGGCTATTATAAGAGGAATTAAAACTCTTATTACGGGATTCCTAAACTAATGAAGCTGTATATAAAACACACCAATGCCAAAATAAGGAGTTCTTCATTGCATGAGATAACAACCTCAATGTA
>JAEAOA010000707.1:542500-567500 GCA_016746295.1 Potamilus streckersoni | reverse complement strand
TCTATCTATCTATCTATCTATCTATCTATCTATCTATCTATCTATCTATCTATCTATCTATCTATCTATCTATCTATCTATCTATCTATCTATCTGTCTGTATATCTATCTATCTATCTATCTATCTATCTATCTATCTATCTATCTATCTATCTATCTATCTATCTATCTATCTATCTATCTGTCTGTCTGTCTGTCTGTCTGTCTATCTATCTATCTATCTATCTATCTATCTGTCTGTCTGTCTATCTATCTATCTATCTATCTATCTATCTATCTATCTATCTATCTATCTATCTATCTATCTCTCTATCTCTCTATCTCTCTATCTCTCTATCTCTCTATCTATCTATCTATCTATCTATCTATCTATCTATCTATCTATCTATCTATCTATCTATCTATCTATCTATCTATCTACCTACGTACTTAAATATATATCTTTCAGTCTATCTCGATATCTATTTGTATATCTACCTGTATTGAAGCTCAGCATTAAGAGGTTAGTGTGAGAAATGGATGCCTGGTGTCAATAAATGTGACTGGGTGGGACATCATGCCACATATCTGCGGCATGATGGCTCAGCGCTAGACAACACTATTAACTGTCACTCTGCAGACATCGTAGCGATAAGACTGAAAAATTGTTAAAGCTACGTTAAAAATCTAAATCACACACACAAACACACACACACACGCGCGCTCGTTTTTCTTTGGTGTTTGTTGCCTGCCATATATATTTTCAAACTTGACTGCTTCAACCTTTTTTGTTGCTAATTAACCATCGGGTCATTGTGCCTTAGACTGGATCTACATCTTAATCTGCCTTTGTAACCACTATTAATCTCTCTCTTACACGACTGCTGCTCCACTCACATTCGCATATGTACTATCATTCCACATCACCACCTGTCGTGCCTTGTTTACCTTGAATTTCTCTGTCACAGATCTTGTTGGTAACTTAAGTTTGCTGCCGGTAATGTAGAAGCCGATCATACTGCATTTTCATGTATCGCAGCATATACATATTGAAAGGTATCTCAACTGGTTCTTCGGCAACCAAATGGAATTGGTATGCTATTAATTGGCAAACAATTGCTGGCATAATGCAATACTGGTAACACTTGGACTTCAAAGTAGCACAATATTTTGTATGGATTTCTTACAGTCATCTTCTTATCACTACATGTCTGGCACACTGAGTTCCGTGGAGTGCTTCAACTATTTGCAAAATCTCTTAACAAGTTATACACTCAGTATTCGTATCGCTACCTGTTTTATTGCAGACCTGCATCTATCTTGCACCAAGCTGTCTTCAGAACCATTACTAGAATATTATTTTGGCCATGTTAATCAGGCCGGTAAGATCTGCTAACATCCACATGCATTCTGTCATTTACTATAATGTAGTTGACATATCATCCATTAATGACCTTTTATGAATGTGACAAACTCTATATGACTTAACTGTTATTTGACACAGTGAGGCGGTCCGTAAAGTTATCATATTAGAGTTAAAGAATGTCCCTGAAAGTCTTATGCGCATAACATGTCTCTGTAGTCAGGTTAACCACTTACTTGGAACATCGACATTTTCGTTTGTGAGACCTAATCAGCACTGTCAGATCGCCATTTTTGTCCTTGTTATCCTGGATGGTCTTGGTTAAAGCATTTGTATGTTCATGGCAACCAGATAATCCTGGAACTCAACCTTTTTTAACCGAATAATCGATGTACATTTTCCACTAGTATGTAATTCTTCAGACGCTGGATTATGAAGGTTAGGCATAACCTCCCTTCTTCATTTTGGAATGGATATTGTCATCAATCGCTTGATCCATAAAGAAATGCTTTCGTTAGGAATAAAACAGCCATCTACATGCAGTCAGGTCTATTTCAACATGCTTCTTCTCCATATGGCATTTATGACTTCGAAAGGTCTTCTGGTTAGTCCTTGACAGAAGTTATAAAACTTACAAGGAACTCCACTTGGTCACCGAATTGAAGCTGATCCCGTATCGTTTACAAAGTCCTTGACTTCTTGCAGTTTTGGCTCTGAACTGACAATTGGAACTACTGTTTCTTCTAGGTTAACAAGTTTGGGTTGATCGCCATGGGTTATCCTGGATCATTGGGTTTTTATCTCAATTCTTATTTATCTCCTTCTTCGTAAATCAAGTAACCTGATTGTTTGAATATAACATGGTTTTGGTAAAGCTAAACGGATTGGTAGTGGAGTACTCTCTCTTCTTCATGTGCTCATTTCTGTTATTTCGGATGCTCTTCGCTATTCGCAGTGCAATAAGCCTGTCATCTAGGTTATCTCTAAGGTCAATCAGCTCCTTTGTCTACTCATCCACTGCTTTGCGATTCTTGTCTTATGCTTATGGTTTTCATTTGGCAATTTTCTCGTATACTTTAATCTAAATCGATCAAAGTTGGATTAGGTTGGGGAGAGTGGAGGGATAGTTGTCCCCGGGCACCATGTGCCAGGGGTTCCAAAATGATGAATATGCAACTGTCTGTTAATTTAGATGCACTCGAAGGTGGCGCCAAGTTTGTTTCGTCCCAGGGCACTAAGTACCCTAACTACGCCACTGATTGATCCCTGTATATGCATTAGACGATGCTGGTCATGGCTTCTACCATTTTGTCCACACTTTCTACCCGAGTTATATAAGTTTGTGTACATCCTTGTCAAACTGTTTCCATGACGCTTTGTTTGAACGCACAGGCCATTTAACTTTTAGTTTATTTTGACTAACCCTATGATATATCTCTTAGAATTCAAATACTACATCCCGCTCAAGTGCACCGAATTATCTATGTTGTAAATGATAATATAAATATCATTCAAATTCAATGCAGATGCTATATTGAGCAAATTTGACAAGCCCAACTGTCTACCCAAATCTCTCTCTCTCTCTCTCTCTCACACACACACACACACACATTTTCTGCTAACAAAAGTAATTTTGTTGTTGTTATTGTTGTTGTTATTGTTGTTGTTAGGCTTAACGCCATTTTTCAGCACACGATAGGCTATTCATGGCGGCCGGTATTAATGGTGGAGGAAGAAACCGGTAAATCACCGGAAAGAACCACCGACCCACGAGAAGCTACTGGCAAGCTTTCTCACATATCCACATTCGCCGAATCCTAGACTCGAACACACGCAGACAGAGGTGAGATGGCAGTGATCCGTAACGGACAGCGCTTTAGACCACTCGGCCACTCAGGGCCCCTAAAAGTAATTTTAACGAAACTCCTGACGAACATCATAGATGCTGATTCAATGAATTGAATGGGAAAATGGCATATGAATCGATTTAATAACTTGCAAATGACAGACATATTTCTGATCGAAATTTACTCTTCGTTAGCCTCAAAATTACATGTCATGCTTCATTAACAAATATTTATTTACGCATTTGGGAATAAACATTCTAGAAATTACATCATGAAAGTTTTAAATGACTATTTATGCTAATTAAATAATACAGCGGAAAGGATCAGTTACTGTACTATAATTTTAAGACTTTTAGCTACCATACAACCCATATCTGTCTGGAAATTGGTCATCTGCGAAGGACTCTTTATTAGGATAGATTTTTCTGTCCAATATCACCGGACATTAAATAGTGCCGTTGATGACGTCTTGTAATCATTTTCATGCTTAAGGTACTATTTATTCATAACAATCTTACTAGTTTTTGGCATGTTGTTTTATTAAGCATACTTGCATTCGGATAGAATCAAATATATAATTGTATAACAGTAGTTTCTAGATATTGTCCGGTATACGATCTGTCTCTTTCCAGTCAAATGTTCTTGAATATTTTCAAGGTAAGAAAGTAATGAATGTAATACTGCAGTTGTCTTACTAGATTAATAATGTTTTGTTAATTTCTGCCAGGTAGCGTTTCACATAAATTTTTCTTTCAAATTTTGTGTTGTTTCTCCATACAATCTTTATATAAAATGGAATTCAGTCAATTTAATTACTCTTTGATACATATACGGTATTGCCTTTAACTATGCAGACAGGGGACATGATGTTCCTGTTTTGTTTTAGAATAGCTCGAGGTTGTACCTGCCTTTACTTGACTTGATTTTCTTACAACTTAACCATACCAATGGAATAGGCGGAGAAATAACTTCACAAAATCTAAGCATGTTCTTCGTTTTATTTGTCGCAAGTATTGTTTAGCATCTGAAATTTTCCGACGTCTGAATTTAAAATTTCTTTTTCATAAAGAAAAAAATTAAATTCAAAGTTTGCATATTTATTTGAAATTATACTTTTTCAAAACGCCACTTCTTTCTGTTCTAACTGTCCTAAGAATACATTTTAGTGTTTTTCCTTATTGTAGCAGCAATTTGATTTGTTGGACATGTCGTGAAGTATTGCATCGTCTGAATACACTCATCGTTCGGCCAATAACGTTCCAGCTTGTATTTTATGATAATGGCACATTTCGTTCATGGTTTTTCCACATATTTTTGTTGAAATGTGATTATATGTTTACTTTTAATTTGATTCATTCAGTCATTAAATATCGTGGTTGTTGGACACAATATAGCTTTGAATTATGAGGACTGACGCTTTATTTTCTGCTGGAAAAAACAACATTTCATTAACATAATTGTTCATAAATTAGCCGTGCATTGCTATAAATCCACATCCGGACACTAATGTTATAGTTAGTCTTGTCAATGCCATTGCATATATTTCCAGTACAAGCATTTGGAATTATGTACGCTTGAATGGGATCTTTTTTTTACAAGTTTAATTAAAGACCTTCTTCATTTGAAGTAACGTTGAGTATATTAATGTTGTGGGTTTAATACCATTTTTTGACACGTGACAGGCTATACATGGCTACATTAGAATCTAGTAGAAGAAGAACACGGGGAGGACTTCCGTCCCACGGGAAGATACTGGCAAGCATTCTCACATACTCACATGAGACTCGAACCCATGTGGACGGAAGTGGAACGTCAGTGATAGGCAACCTTAGAGCACTCGACCATTTGGATGCAAATACCATTCGGTTCCTTTAAGTCAGGTAAGTAACGATACTCATTTGAAGACAATGCATGCAAGCCAATTTTAAAGAATGAGAGTCACGGACACTTTTGAGTAATAATAAGTAAGTAGATTTTCCAATATACTGAGCTTCGCTAAGCAATTCAATATTTTAATAAAAATTCCAATCTTTGAGTTACAGTTTCTGTAGAACAAACAAATAAATTAACCTTTCAAACAATTTTAAATGTATCATCTGGATACAGTTTGATAAAGTATGGCATATGATAACTACAATAAATTTGTGTAAATAAAATAACATCTTTTCATTACAAAATTTGATTATTTGTTTTAGAAGCAATTTTTAAGCGGGTTGGAGTAAACTTGTGATAATTCTCTAAGAGCAGGACAATCCGCCTCTCAGCAGCGTTGTTTAATATCCTGTAACTTGACTAATTATTCAAATTATATTAAGTTTGATGGATATATGTACTTTTAATACAAAGTCGAGACATTTTGAAAGTTCATCTTTTATACTTTGCCTCGCAAATATATTTATTTTTATAAGCTCGTGAATAATTATTGTGGGGATTTATCATTTTGCTCATTTGTGCAAATTAAGTTCCTTCTATATTCGATAATACAAAATACATGATTTAATCTATAATCACACCGAAGGTTCAGAATACACGAATTGAAACGTCGTGTATAATATAAACCAAAAATATTTAATTTAAACCGCTCATCATACCTACTGATATTAGCATTTTACCTGCTCAACCCTCAAATTAAAATATTGCATAGCATATGCATAGCGCAGCTCTAACATTGCCAGATTACATAGCATATACATTAAATGATAGTTCAAGGAACTGTCACAGGCGTAACATCTCTAACAGATCTAGCTTTCCAATCTCCATGATTTGCACATAATCTTGGAACTTTCTCGCAGCAATCTTGGATTTAAATCAGTTACAGTTCTTGCTGTTATTTATTTTCTCAGTTTGGTTACTATATTTGGACACATCTGCATTAAGAGTGTAGGCTTCGTTCCCACACGCATAATTTGCAATGTTCAGTTAATTCTATCTACTGTTTTTGTCGTTTGAAAAAATTCCAACAACTGCTATATATGATTATTTCAGTTCGTTGAAGAATTTAATTTCTCTTCCAATTTGTTAGTCGACTTATTCCTGGATTTTTTCAACCGCACCTAAACGAAACAAAATAATTTAAAGGATATAGTGTATTAAGTAAAAAGTACTACCTAAATATATTGGTTGAAGGACTTAAACTGGACATAATTGTTATAGTCCTCAAATAACATGTATAAAAGTTGAAAATATATATATATATATATATATATATATATATATATATATATATTTATATATATATATATATATATATATATATATATTGCCTGATAAAATATTTAATGCACCACGAGGCAAATGTCTCGTATGTAATTTCTCAAGTTTTTGGATTTATATCCATTATAAAATCACCAACGTGCAGTACAATATCATGTGCGTACGATGTGTGTGTGTATGTATGTATGTATGTATGTATGTATGTATGTATGTATGTATGTATGTATGTATGTATGTATGTATGTATGTATGTATGTATGTATGATTGTAAATATGAATGAATGTATGTATGTATGTATGTATGTATGTATGTATGTATGTATGTATGTATGTATGTATGTATGTATGTATGTATGTATGTATGTATGTATGTATGTATGTATGTATGTATGTATGTATGTATGTATGTATGTATGTATGCATGCATGCATGCATGCATGTATGTATGTATGTATGCATGTATGAATGCATGTATGTATGCATGTATGCATGTATGTATGTATGCATGTATGAATGCATGTATGTATGTATGTATGTATGTATGTATGTATGTATGTATGTATGTATGTATGTATGTATGTATGTATGTATGTATGTATGTATGTATGTATGTATGTATGTATGTAAGTGTCTTGTGTATTATACGTATATATAGTGACAAACAGACAGAGACAAAGACAGACAGATAGACAGACAGAGACAGAGACATATTGGTATGATAGATGAATATGGGGCATATATTAGAAGTATATTTCCTGATAACATATAGCCACGCAGTGTCCTAGTGATTACAACGTCCGCTTCGTATGCAGGAAGTCATGGGTCCGAACCCCGATTGTGGATTGGAAATAAATGCATTAACTACCTTCAGAGTTACAGATGATTAATGCCTCCCTGTTTTCATTTTAAAATGATTTATCGAATAGTCAATTCCAAACGTTGGCTGTTTAAATGAATGCGTCAGGAACATGTAAATGCATACTTTGTAATGAATGTATTTATTTTTCGATTTTTCTATTACAAATATTACTTAATTTCACATCACTATTAAGTGAGGCATGTGGTATTCAGTGAAACCTATCTCATGATGATATCGATTTTGGTTTCAGCATTCATCCTAAATATAATATTATAAATATTTGGTTTTTTGGCTAAAAATTTTTATATGTATATATATATATATATATATATATATATATATATATATATATATATATATATATATATATATATATATATATATATATATATATATGTGTGTGTGTGTGTGTGTGTGTGTGTGTGTGTTTGTATAAATAGTTGAATAATTGTTGTGGTGATAGACGCAATTTGTTAGCACACGATAGGCTATATGTGGCTGCCAGTATTAATGGTGGAGGAAGAAACCGGGAGATCAACAAAAAGAACCACAAGCTATCTCACCTATCCATATTCGCCGAATCCTAGACTTGAACCCACGCAGATAGGGGTGAGATGGTAGTGATGCGTGACGGACAAGGCTTTAAACTACTCGGCCACTCGTGGCCCATATATATATATATATATATATATATATATATATATATATATATGTATATATATATATATATATATATATATATATATATATATATATATATATTTACTATACGTTTATAATTCTCATTAACAAATCAAAGCTGACAGCTGATTTCATCTCACCAACTTAATTTATAAAATCTGTTATTGTTGTTGTAGTAGGGTTTAGCGCCATTTTTTTAGTACAAGAAAGGTTATACATGGCGGTCAGTCATAATGGTGGAGGAAGAAACCTGGAAAACCCCGGGAAGAACCACCGCCCCACGAGAAGCTGCTGGCAGGCTTTCTCACTTACCCGCGTTAGCCGAGTCTGAACTCGAACTCACGCCGACAGAAGTGAGATGGCACTGATCCGTACCGGTCAGCGCTTTTAACCACTTGGCCAATTGAGGCCCGATTTATGAAGTCAGTACTGTTTGGATATGTCAATGTATTTAAGAACTTAAATATTTAAATAATTATGTTAGATTATATAAAGATGTTGAAAGACATCAGCGATATTCTACTTTCATAAAATCTCATTGAAGAAAACGGCTTTAGATTTAGAACTGTCAGTCTTCAGTGGTGCTTTCACATTAGCGCATAAACACAATTTAAACTTCATTCAGATTTTTGTGAATTAGTACAGCTCTGTTATTACCAAGTAACAAACGATCACTAAAGAAAACAGAGGTTTGCGCTCCGTAGGTTATAACTAGTTCCGAAACTAAGTCTGCTGACAGACTACACAATGGAGGGGAACATTAGTATGTCCACAATCTACTCCCTGTATTAGTTCACTTTTACTAGACAAAAGTCTTCTCAGAAAAGGGCAAAGTATATAATGTATTCTGAGAAGCTTCTGTCTTACTTAATATCGTACTAACACGAGCCCTAACTAAATCATCAAATGTTGATTTTGAATCCACCTGCAAGTGACATTGAATCACCAATATGTGATACTAAATCCTTCCACATGAATGGTTCGTAAATCACAGTTACAAAAGTCAGACTGGGTTAGGCTAGTCTATAACACCAGTATGTTTCAATATATGGCATTTGCATTTGTTTTGTTAGAATTATGCTGCTTATTTTTCACCTTATAGCATTAAAAATGTGACCCTTTTGTGTGCTTTGTTGGGAATATGTTTCTTCCGTAGACCTGAGATTGCTTTAGGTTCTGAATTTAGTAACCCCTTTTTGAAGCTCGTTACAAAGTGATGAATAGGCATATCTTTTATTGTTGTAAATCCGGCAGATCCTCATTAGTTTGTTTTTGATAAGATCCCTTGGGTTAACAGTTTTAATGCAGCATTGCACGGGTGTCAAGATCCTAGAATTAGACATAAATTTCCAGACTACCTCTCTTTGCAAATTTATTTTCCTTGCATATATCTATGTCTTTGAGGTTTAAAATTGCCAATCAAATTTCAGTTTTATTTTATTTGGTCGATGATAGGTTTTAGTCCAAATATGAAACGCTTTTTGTTCGTCTTTCGAATTGGAACAAATGAAGAACAAACATCATAGTTAAGCCTAGCATATAAATATCGCTACTAGACCTTGCAAGATATTTCCTTTACGTATTCAGTGTATGTTGTCAGACCATGCACAAAACGTAATTTCTTTTAGTTCAGTGACAAATTTAAACAATTTGAAAGAAAAATGATTTGATATCCAAGTTTAAAAATGAAAATCTTCACAAAGTATAATTTCATCTAGAAGACGATTTTTGCTTTGAAAACGAATATTTTTGCCGCAGCTGGGATGTGCTGAACAATTCCTGGCTTTACTTTTTCATTAAATACAATGGGTACTTTTCTAATGATTGTTTGCACTTCAAACCTTGAGGACAATTGTATAATTATGTGTATTGGCAACGGCATTCCAGAGGTAGCAATGGTGTTATTGACGACATATCAAATTTATTGTCTGAGTTACTACAACCTTTTTGCAATGTTAGATATGAACCATTCATCGTATTTCCGTTGTGGGTCATTTTGTTGCATCCTCGACTGCTATTGGCTGGAAAAGTCTGTTAAGAGAAAGTCTTTTGAGGCAAATAATTTATCAGAAGTTAGTAAAATGAGATCCTTCTACTTTTTATTCTGTTAGAGTTGTTAGAAAAGTAATTATTAGTAAAATACTGTGATATAAACGCTGAAGGGATCTCGTTAGTGAAATTTAGGGAATTTCTATTAGCATGTGCGAGAGTGTGACTAGTGCGTGTGCTCAACATCTTTGTATCTGTGTCTGAAAGTTCTAGTGAGAATAAGAGAAGAAAAAGATAACTGTTTTTTTTTCTCTGAGTTTTGGCCAAATTCCATCCTAAAATTCTAAATGTTAAATGGCTTTAGCTGGCAAGTGTCATATATGTTACGTACATAGTCGCGTAGAGGTTAGTGAAATGAAAGGGTTGATGATTAGAGACGACCGTATTTCTTGAGTAATTAAGAATGTGACTGGCGAATGATGTTAAATGTTGTGTTTGTAAATGTTCGTGCATACGTTAAAAAACGAGAATTTGGAAAGTCAAATTTGGAACAATAAATATTGGGCTTAAAATTTAAAATGTAAATGCTTATATGAAACTCATTTCAGTATGTAAATCACTGAAGAAATGAAAATAAATGTCAAAGTTCAATTTGAGTTAGGGTTTCCTACGTTTTGCACTGCATTATGCTTCTTTTGTTGTCGGAAATTGAGCAGTGTTAATGAAAGTAAAAATGCTAATTTCTGTAAACGAAACACGATTTAATTTGATTTCGTAACCGTTGATAATATAATTTGACTCCATTTTATGTCTGTCACGACTTCAATTGAATAAAGAAATCATACGTAACAAGAAGAAATACAAACTCAATCATTTAAAGGACATCATTACAAAAACGTTTTCCGGTGGGTGTAACGAACAGATAGATAGATATATAATTAGATAGACCGCAGGGTTGTGTTTTCGTTCAGAAGGAAATTTAATAATATATCTTCCAAGCGGATCTTTTGAATTTAAAGATAACAATTACACACTTTATATATATATATATATATATATATATATATATATATATATATATATATATATATATATATATATATATATATATATATATATATATATATATGTGTGTGTGTGTGTATACGTACATATATATATATATATATATATATATATATATATAATATATATATATATATATATATATATATATATATATATAGATGCAATAAACTGACGACGAACAGTACGAAACTAGTAACTAACTAGCCTAAGCGCTTTCGACTCTTAATGAGTCTTTTTCAAAGGCAAATACAAAACATATGTTTTGTATTTGCCTTTGAAAAAGACTCATTAAGAGTTGAAAGCGCTTAGGCTAGTTAGTTACTAGTTTCATACTGTTCGTCGTCAGTTTATTGCATCTATTTTAATTAATCCCTGACAAACGTGATCCCTTGGTGGATCCAGTACGCTTGAGAGGGTTGTTATTCGCCATATGATTTGTATTCTTTATATATATATATATATATATATATATATATATATATATATATATATATATATATATATATATATATAATATACTTTCAGAAGATCCTTGCTGACAAGTTAGTTCGTTTTTTGATTTACGTTTTACGAGATTGTGAGAATAATCATTGCCAGACTCTGTGATAATATCTTTACGATAACAGGCAATTTAATTCTGGTCCCCAGGTTTTCTGATGCTAAAGCTCAAATCAGGGATCTTCTTGATTTGCGTGTTAGTCACATGAATTACCGTCTTTAGCCTGATCTGCTCTGATATTACGACCACGTCAGAATCTTATCGTTTGCGGTAAACAGCATTGCTTTAAATATTCATGTTTGCTGTGGAAATGCCTGTCGTTTTCGAAATCATCAACCCAGTTGCACAGTTGACTTTCTAGCGTCTCCGAAAAGGATATCCATACTTACGCGAATTCCCTTTTCCTTACATAATGTAATTGACAATGATTGGAACACATTCTCCGACGCAGCAGACGTCATATGTAGTACAACGTATTAAAGCAAGATCTAGAATGGTAATTCAAATTCATTATATTATGTTAATATATGACAAATATTCAAATCTTATAATTTATTGAACACAACAGCCATTACGGAATCTAAAAGAGGTTACAATCTACCTTATTGTCTAACAGTTCCTTAACATAAACGTTTTGGGAATTGTTTTGCATTGCCCTTCATGAACCATATTTCATAAACTAAGTAATTATCGTATTTGATGCAATTTAAATTTGTACACTCTTGCTGAACATACTGAATAGATGGTAAACAATGAAATAATTTGTAACTAATCAGCCACACGATTGTTGTGTTATTTCTTCCATTCTTAACGGTTTTAAGATAGCAGTCTTTGCAAACACGGAGATAAAGATGGTTTAAATATATTTAGGAGATTTGATACGGTAATTCATCATGGGTACCTTGTACAGTGTATATAAACTTTAATGATATACAACCTTCTTTACGATTCTGAATCAGAATGGATCTCATCCACAGTATGTTCTTTATTATATCAGAAATTGCAATATATAACAAATAACGATACAGTTGTTGTGACGTCCATCTCAACCAGTATGTATATCCCACACATAACGGATGCAAGTAACATATGCTGGTATGGGATTAGAATATGAACTAGAGTTTGGCTAGATAAAAGATTTTTAAAGCTTACGTCACATTTTGTTTCTCTACTGCCTTTCTATAACACCGGCTCTTATTTGGCAGTTCTACTTGCAGTAACAAATTTGTATGTGGAATGAAGCTGTTGTGTGTTGGGCATCTGTTGATGACACTAAGACTTAAAAACCAATATTTTCCTTATTGTCTTAGCCGCACCATGATATCTAAGGTCTTGGCTGAGTTTTCTCCGTGTGAACTGTTCCTGATTAGAATCAGTCTGGCCTCTGAGAGCATGTCTTTCGTTTTACAAGAATTGAAGAACGTATTGGTCTGAATCGCAGTTACTAGACTTGTCTGCGGTTTTATGGCACAAATCAATTCGATCAGCTCTGCATTTCACTGCATGTATTGTCTCATCGATACGTGAACATGCTATAGAACTGGGAATCTATAATTATGTGGTATGTACTGTAAAGGAGGACTCGGGTTCACTCAGTATCCAACAAATGCTTTGGTTAGTTTTCTCTTGTCTAAGTTTAAGTCTTGATTGACGATATATAAACATCAATAATACCAGTACACTATATATATATATATATATATATATATATATATATATATATATATATATATATATATATATCAACCCTAGTATCAGGTAAAGTTAGGTACGACTATAATTTCATAAATATTAATTTTCTTAGATATCACTTTCTGTAAGTCATCTGCTGGCATGGTGAGTTTAACAACAGTTTGACGCGAAATTTAATGAGTTTTAAAACAAACGTCAGTAATTTGGAGAAACAAAAATTGTCCCAAACTACTCTGCGATATTCACCCGTCATCAGGATTATGTACGTGCACCAGATCACAATATCGCTAATAATTAACTGATTAATCAATTTTACATCGATGAAATCTTTAATGTTCGGGTAACAAAAGGAGAACACATTCTGAATTTTTTAAACAAGTAAGAGGGAAAACTTGAAAGAAACGTACCTTGTTCATACACTACTATTTAAGCTTTTACAAAAGCAAACGAAAATTATCGCTTTATAGACAAAAACGACCAATAAGTTCATAAAGAGGGAATCGCTTTGGTTAAATTCTATTTCAGTTAATAAATGGTTACATAATTTTTATGGAGAATCCCCGATGAAACCTATCAATCCGATTGTTCCGCACTTAAATGTATGAATAGGAAAGTGTCAGTGACATTTTAAGAGTGTATTTATGCCCATGAGTTTGAATCTTTAGTTTATGATGGATCGTAATATAAAGATAAGTAAACTGTCCATGTATCACATTACATTGTATGACATAAGTTTAAAACATATCTCAGGATGATATTGTCTCCTCTCGCGAATCTACAGCATGAATAATGTAAAGCATTTTCAATCGTTTGTATCGGTCTTTTCAGTCACCGGATATTAAAATCGAAGAAACTGTCTGCTTGACTATAAAAATTTGTCTGAAGAGGAAGCTGCAGGACATTAAATATAGAGACGATCTGAACAGTTCAGGAAATACGGAGATCCCGAGCTCCAATCTAACTTAAGGCCTGAAGGCTCGATTCCGTTTACATTTAATTACTTTATATATCGTAATGACCTTTTTACTACATTCAGTGTATAATGCATTGGCTGAAATGAATTGTGCATAACACTTACAATGCTCTCGTTGCATCATTAATGGCATCTCAGTGTGCTATGGAAGATATAGGTTTTCGTAAGCATATAAGACGTAATTCTTAATTTCTTTGAACATGTTATTTTCGAAGAAATCCAACTCTATTATTTTTTCGTTTAATGCAAGCACTTTCTAAGTACAAGCAGAAAAGAAAAACCAAGTCATTCCAGTAAACACTCATACAGTTATGTAATACAAAGTAATTACTTTATAATCTCATGACTCATGTGATTAAGTAATTACCTAAAACGCATGACATATTTACAAAATGTAATCACATGACTGATATGAAAAATTAATTACCTGAAAGATTTACTGTATAAAAACGTAATCACCTTGCTCATTCATGACATATGGTAATAAAAAGGAATCACGTCGAACACTCATAACATATGTAATAAAAGTAATAACCTTACACACTCAATACATATGCAATAAAAAGGAATCATGTAAACACTCAGGACATATTGTAATAAAAAATCACATTAAACACTCGTGACATTATTAGCAATAAAAAGTAATTACATTAAAAATGCATGACACATGTAAAAAGCACTTAACTTAAAATTAATTACATATGTAGTAAAAGTAATAACCTTACACAAGTACACACTAATGATATATGTAATGAAAATGAATCACCATAAACACTCATGACATTCTACAATAAAAATCAGTTACCTTCAAAACTCATGACATATAAAATTATTTACCTTAAACATTCATTACATGTGTAATTAAAGTAATATCCCTACAAATTCATGACGTACGTAATTAAAAGAAATCACCTTATGCACGAATGATATATTGGAATAAAAATTAATCACCTTAAGAAGGACTCACGACATGTTATAAACAGATATCACCTTAAATCAGAAATTATCCCCGCTTACAATTCTCAATATCTGGCTCTGTTCAAATGCCTTGTGTAATTTATAGTATTAAACCTTCACAAATGACGCAGTTGTTATAATATCACTATACTGTGCACAGCAAAATTTGTTCCAAGTTTTAATAACACAAACTACAGTGATACTATATAGTAATAAGTGAGAACGATAGGTCAATTATGTAGAAAAAAAGTTTAGAAAATGCTAAATTAACCAAAGTTGTTTTCAATGAAAAATATATTATGATTTGTTCATATCATGCCTTTCCAATGTTCGTAATAAATTAGTTTATTTAGTATTGTTTCACATAATGTCGACTATTAGATTTTTCTCTGAGCGAGAGTATCATACAACCCTATTCTTTGCATCGGTATTAGACGATATGGTTGATGTGGGTGTTACTATAATGCAAATTCCTAAATGGATATTTAAAAACTCCTGCATGATTGCTTCATTAAATTCTAAAATGGATTTCTCAGATAATTTAATGTATAGTAGGTGATACAATATAGATATCTCAACCTCGTTACATCACCAAGATTAATGCTATGATGTTTCCCAGTTGGAATAATAATAATAATAATAATAATAATAATAATAATAATAATAATAATAATAATAATAATAATAATAATAATAATAATAATAATAACAATGATACGAACATAAACAATAGAAAACGACCAAAAAAGCCTTACCCTTAGAAAATATATATTAATATCAGTCACAGACACGTATAAAACCAAACTATTTAGACAAGCCTTACCCACTTATACAACAATTCGTGTTTACATTAAATTATGTAGTAAATGTCTGCCTCAGAAACATATCAACAGTATCTTTAGAACTTGATATGAATTAACTGAGGAAGTTATGTTAACAAATGCTTCTTTGTGCGCTCATGATTGAGTTAAGAATCATGGGAACAATTTTGGACTAAAGCAAGTCATCTCGGTCCAGTAGCCAGTAGTGAGCAGGCAGATGTGCTCAGATACAGAATAAACTTGTATATGCATGTTTGAATATTATTAATTATTCTTTATTGTTCTGTTTATTTTGTCATTTAAACATGAATATTAAGTAGTCCTAACAAGCAAACGCTATAACCAAATTTCATGGACAAATAATTTCAGTTTGTAATTAACTTTATATTCAGATAAATGGAATAAAACAACACGTGCAGCAGAAAGAAATACAACGTTTAGTTAAAGGGCAATCTCAACAGATCTCTATGGTTTGGGTAGGAGAGATTGTACGGTAAAATAGCGAGTAAAATCAAGAGACAAGGACAAACAAAATGTTATAAATCTTAGTGTTTAGTGCTTTACGGCAGAGCAGCACAATTAGGTTATTTACTGTCCAGGTGTTTGCAGTAAAGTGCCTCGCTCAAGGCTATATCACTGTGGCTGACTCAGTCTGGTCGGATGGTATTATTCGAAACCGCACTCTTCGGTTGTGAATCCTGCAAATTAACCAAGAATACACTGAGGCACCCGATAGATGTGCTAATTAATGATTGTGTAGATCAATACAGATAAATACAAATGCATCATAAAATCAATACAGTTATATGTGACATTAACAAATTAACAATAAAATGTTAGGTTCTGTTAACAATAATATTCCCATAAAAATGCAGGTGTTTAAAGAGAACATTGAAAAAGGTTTTGATTGCCTTATCGAATTGATTCATCAATGACTTATTTGCTTTCTTTTATTCATAATAGCGTCCAGTTTCTTTCCAATTGTGTTTAAATATTGTTGACTTATGACGATTGATTATATACTACTAATTACAGTTTTCAGAAGGTTTCACTTTGTTTTTGTTTGACATTGCTTTAAGCAAAATTAAAAAAAATGAATCAATTGGTACATCTACTCTGTGAATATATACCAGGCTTCATCGATATATGATTAATCATTGTATCAAAATTCTCACTACAACTTGTTATGGCTCATTTTAAGAAAGTGCCATGCTTAAACGTTCTATAATGTTTTTCGTTTTTGTCGTGATCAGTTGTTATAGCGACATACTCTAAGACGTTAGCGTGAGTTCCTCAACTTCCTCAACTCTGTTTTTGATCATATATAGTAGAGGATGCAAAGATTTCTTTTTATTTTTGGTTAGGCAGGTTTCTAAACAATTATTAGGGATTACTATTCAGAAAGAATAAAGCAAACAAGGCAAATATATGCATACTAAGTGATTGTTTGCCAAGTATATGATTAAGTTTTTATATTGATGTGTATGTAATATATATATATATATATATATATATATATATATATATATATATATATATATATATATATATATAAAAAAAAAAATATATATATATATATATATATATATATATATATATATATATATATATATATATATATATATATATATATATATATATATATATATATATACGAAGGTTAATATATTCCTATATACATGAATGCCCATTGAATGTCAAATTGATTTACACGAAGGCTATCCGATGTTGCTTATATCTATGGAACATGGAAAGAAATCTGAAATGGATCCTTGGGACACATCAGCTCTGATACAACTCCATGCAAAGAACATACATGGACGTATCACTCGTTTTTTAACATATCGACATAACCATTTTAAAAAGGCATTCTGCGATGCCACTAGATTTCAATTTATGGAAGAGTCATATGCCTCAAGCGATCAATATCTTTCCTTATATTGAAAAATTAATTTTAATATCCTTACCGGTATTAGCTGCATAAAAGTATGTATCAAAGCTAATTTAACTGAATAGCTAGAATTTATTCAGAATAAAGCCAAGCTGGAGTTGGGAAAGATAATATTTTATTGAAAGAAATTACTTGCGACTTTAAAACCGAATCGTTTTTAAACATTACGAAATGCATTGAGAAGAATGGCTCATGCTACGATATTACAAAAGAGAGCAATGTAAAGAAAATATTACACAAAAGCAACGTACATTAGCACAATGTAATAAAGCCAAGGACAATGACTAGTAAAAATAAGAAAAAAACATAATTATGTTAGGATAAACTGTGCCTCTCGTGGATCATAAACATGAGTTCGAATCCTATCTCAGAGGTAGAAGGATACGATTCTGAAAATTATTTACAAGAAACATTAAATTTTGAAAACGTACATGTTTCGCCAGTTCAGGCCCTTATCACAATTTATGCGGTAGACTTTTTTTAGTGATGGGTCCTTAAATCAGATTGTCTCAATTGACGTCTATTCGCTAACTAGGAATTTGGATTTCGCTAGCTTTCTGGCTTTGAATGGCAGCTTGAGTCTTAGTCGGACCAGATCATCATTGATAAAGCCTCTACCGTTACCTTATGTCATGGCCTGTTTTAAGAGCTATATAAAGTTTCTGACGGGCGCAATGGGTGGTAAATTTATTAATGATATTCCTATTGTGTTGTTGTTGGCTAGAGTGGGGTCTTTTCTTTGTCGTTATTTGACTTCTACTCACGGTGTGTTCTGTGTGATATGTCAATGTCCAATATGCAAAAGTATTAGTTATTTATATTCATGACACATCTCTTAGTGTCTTTTTGTGGCTTTCCAGGAATCCTGTGATCCGGATACACTTTTTTTGGTTGTACTATTTCATCCAAAAGTTACTCAGATCATTTTATTTCTTTAACTTACACATATTATTAACAGCGCCATATGTACATTTCTCTATGATCGTGGGTACTTTTCAAAATTCCTTAAAAAACAAAACAAATTGCTGGGTGCTGCTCGCACAAACGAGACCCAAATATACATTTTAGCATGTAGCATTATTAACGTTGAGATGGCAGCGAGTTACAATATTTTTAAGTTTGGGAAGAATTTTTATAACTGCTTTGTCAGTCCAATGTGGATTTGTTTCTCGTTGACCTTGAACAGATCCATAACATATTTATATCAAGTCAGTTATGGCAATGTTTGATAGTGTACCCTGTTCCTTTTAATTTAATAATTAAGTTTCTTATATTACAGATGTTGCCAACCAACCATATTAAATAAACCGATAAAAGCAATTACCCTCTTTCATGTAATGAGAACGCATTTATTTGACGGAAATGTACATCATTTACAGAAATCACGTCTGAGTCACATCTATATTGTTTCGTTCCCCATCCTGCATCAGATATTATTCATTAAATGACATATTTCTAAATATAATAAGCTTATTTATAATAAGCTGTTAAATTTATATTCCTATCCTTTCGATTCACATATTTATCAGTCTTTTATTCTGTCAGTGATAGAGACTTAAGCGGAAATATTTATCATGAGAATAAACATATTTGCAAAGATAGTTAACTTTAATATGCAAATCTAAATAACAATATTTTAAGAAAATGTACAGAATATATTGTGAAAAAGAGTATTATTTGAACAATTATGCAAAACTTTGCTTTGTTTTAGAAGTTATTGTTGGAAAAAAATGCACTCATCTGCCTTTATGCAGCTGTTTTGGACCAGTCTATTTATTATTCACTGAAACACATCATGGACACACACACACACACACACATCATTCTAGGCTAAACAAGAAGATTAATGAAACATACGGCCAAGCAAACTACATATGGTTTTTCAATAATGGCTTTCAATTGTAGGATCTTACTTTTTAAAGAATCCTCTGTTTAAAGTTTTAAAAAATCCAAGGATTCAATTTAAATATATAAAAAAGGAATGAGTCTCTATCACCGCCAGTGAATGAATGTAATTCCTATTTGGGTTTTTCCGAATTATTCGATCAAGTATAGTGGCCGCTATGTATAGCACATCGTGTGCTGAAAATGGCCTTAAACCTTCGTCAAGAACAACAGCAACAGCGATTACATTAAACGTCAAGCTAGAGAGCTAAGCTAATTAATATGCTATAGAGCAGTTAAAGACAACTTATAGTGGTTTTGGTCACGAAATAAAACCAACATAACAGAGACGTGAATTACAAAGTTTTCCAGTATTGCGTGATACACAACGCAAGTATTTCTCGTATTATTACATGTATCATGCATGATTACAATCATTCATCATGCGTCTTACAACTTAATGTAAAATTGTAAAAAGATTTATTTCGTAATAATATACATTAGCTTTAGGACCTTTACGATATTATTACTCTATTGGAAGAGCAGCCGTTGTAGAGTCGGACCACGGGTCTGGAATTCAATTCCTGTCCGGGCTAGCATGGGTTGGATGCCTTGGTGGGTCCTTGGGAAAGAAACTCATCTCATATATATCCCATAATTTTTTAAACTTGCCGCTAAAACTACAGTAAAAATCTTTATTCTAATTTATAGTTAATTCCTTCTCTTGTCAGTTGAATCTGTGCATGTTATTCAAAACATATAACGTAAGTAATATTTGTTCTCAAGGAAAATAAGTCAACTTTGTTCACCAGTTCAACTTTCATGCACTATAATTCTAATATATGTTATTTTTATATGACGTTTATAGCTTTAGCTCTATATTTCATACCTACACACTGTATTTAAAAACTATTGGCAGATTGGATAAATTTGTTAAATGTACTATGTGCTACAAATAATTCACCAGTATCAAACCTTAAATGTTTCGCTGTCGGCACCTATTTATTTTACAATTTAATTTATTGCGAAGCAAAGACAGTAGACGTACCGGTAGCAATAGTGTTACTTAGAAACATCAAGTAATCGGTTCAGCAGAGAAATAAATACCAAAATCTCTCAAAATCGTCACAGACTCAAAACTTTCAACAACAGAATATCAACAAGTATTTACCATCAAAAAGGATCAAAATTGGCAATTACAAGCTATGGCCAGGTATTTATTATCAATTAATATTGCTTTACGATCAAATAGTATTTTTTCCTCCTAAGCTAATATTCTCAGAACATTGGTATATGTAAGACACAGAACATTGACCTATTTCAGATCTACGTTTCTCCTATTCTGTTGAAATGTCTATTTCCGGGCAACAGGGTATGATGCACGGCAGATCCAGCGACTCATTCAAAATACTATATCTGGTAGACGTCTGAATAATTAAGGTGTTCCTCAATCGTGCAGCTCATGGTAATCATACAGAAACCGAACAGGATCCTAAACTTTTCCTTAAACTATTACGCGTAACTAAGCAGGACCTAAGCCGTAATGGTATAAACTAATTACAAATTAATTGTCACAACACAAAATTTAGTCCTGTAACACTCGGCTGCTTATATAAAAGTTTTAAAAGTTGTGGAATTGTTGTAAGAACAGTATTACATAACTTAATTGAGCATTCAAAGCCTGGCTTCACTCTGATTGTTTCATTTTAGTCCGTTGCTAAGCGAACTTAATTTCTTGTAAAAGAAAACTAAATTGCAATTGTCAACTAATCTTCATTTTGTTAAAAATAAATAAACAAAAAGCAGAAAGAAGAAACAAAAACAAAAATAAAAAGCAATCAACAAAGTGTTGCGTACTTGCTTGTCTAAATGTATAAAGTAATCTGATGTCTTATGACAATATTCTCATAGTAAAAGCTGTTACAACGTAATGGAATGAAAGTTCATACAAGAACGAACGAAAACGGAAATAGGACGAAACTTTTAAAAAGGAATTCTCTAAACTATAAATTTGAAGAGCTGCTTATAATTCAACTGCTCGTAGCTACTTGAATGTTTCTAAAGACTGCTTTCATGAAAAGTACACATGTATTGATTTGACGCATTCACTTGCTTCGGATGAAGAAGAGCCAATCATTGAAAAACAGCTTATTTTAAAACCTTGTTTTGTTCGCTGATAGAGCGGCATGGATCTTGGACGGTATATCAAAAGATTGAATGTACTAAAATGTACATTCCAATGAAATTTGTGAATACTTTGAGCCGACAAAGATGCATCGGACATGTGTCGGATTTGCGATAAGGACATGTCTCAAGAGTCTTGGATTCAGAGCAAGCACTGTACTAGAGGGTCTGAAAATATATTTTAAAAGATGCGCGAATCTGCATGTGTGTGTGTGTGTGTCATTGGTATTTTTCCATTTGTAATTAAAGAAAATTTGTTGCTTTATGTCAGTAGTTCTATTAAAAGTTGATGTTACGTTTCTTAAAAGTGAAAGTATTTAAATGAAATGCTTGCCTAATTTAACTAGCATCAAATATAATAACCGACTACCATATTAAGTCATTTATACTGCAGCAGGTTTAAACTCAAATAATATAATTAAAATTTTATTGGAGATGAAAATTACATTTAAATAATCAATACAGCACACATAGTTGTCTTTGGGATTTTATGGGTTATTCTTCTTGGGAGAAGACAATGGTGTACATGTGTACTTACTTTGGATCCATGTCTTAGTGTTCATGCTTTGTTAACTACTTGTCACCAACTTCTTCGCATCAAGTAATATTAACGTAATCACTGGAACAAAATTAATTGTTGTGACAAAATAATTCGCTGGCCTTTATCAATTTTTTTTCTGATTGATTGTATTAATACAACTAAATAATAAAACTTTATTGAACAGATCTAGGGATTAATGACACCGCTATCTAATTATGCTTTGCTTTTCTTAAAGATATTCCATAAGTTTGCTCTCTTGAGGAATCTGACAATCCACTCCTTCATAGAAACAATAAGAAATGCGTCTCCCTTGTTGCACGCTAAGCAATATTCATCCATGTTTAGGTTCTATGACATCTTAAACGATAATGAGCCAATATACTTGCAAAGGAAAAGAAAGTGTCAGACTTTTAAGTGGTGTTAGCACTCCCTTATGGCCGGGATAGCCTAAGATGTGATTGTATGTTTGTACACGAGACGTAAAAATATCCGAGGAAAATCTTTAGGATGTTCTGAAGAGCAAAATTCAACATCGTGCATCACTACGTTCTATTATTATAATACCGTTACCAAGGCAAACGTTAGCTGTTGATATGACATGCTAACAAAGTACCCCTTTTACTCTTTAGATCTTGAAATGATTGTCTTTACTGCACATTACACAATGTATAAAGGACCAAATTTGTATGTTGATCTTTGTATTGTTAATTGTGGTAGAACACATTTAGTTAAACACATGTACCATTAACGATATTTACAGGGGATTGGCCGCCTTTAGAGAGCCATAATGTACTGATTGCTTCACCAAAGCCAGGAGTGATTGATTAATTATCAAGGGCTTAGTTTGTTTAAACTTACCAGAACCTATGGTTTTGTATGGAAGGTGACAGAAGAGACATCGTCCTGGAACCAGTTGGTAGCGATTTTTTTGATAGGCATAATGCAGTGCATTGATGTTTGAAAAACCGGGAATTTTGTAATTCCGATTGGTTACACTGTGGAGAAGGCGTGGGTTCACACGGACAACACTTTAGTTTAAATGAGCAAGAAAACAATTTTTAATTTAGTCTATACTTTGTCATGAGAGAGGAAGACTATACAAAGATAAAGCGCTGAGGGGTTTAATGCGTGAATCGCTCATAGAAATTCATCCAGTGAAAGGAATTGTCTTGGAAAATTGACAGACACGTTCTGAAATAAAGAGTGTGGAAAAACAAGGGACGGGATAACTCTGGAGTCTACGCTCAACAAATTAAGTCTTACTGACTCAAAGTTGAAAGACGGCACCTGCTAGTTTGGAAAGAAAGTCAAAGTGAAGGACACCTGGACTTAGCAGCGCAGTGGAGTCAAAAGGAACAGTAACGGTGGAATTCTGACTGAAACCAGACTATCAAGTTTCTTAAAACTGTACAAGGCAATGACTTCGAAATATTCAATGTGATCTAAATTATGATTTAAATTATATCACGTAACAACGGCTATTGGTCTCATAATTTCTTGTATTCGTAAATTCGTGCAAGAAGCTTAGACAAAAAAGAAATGTATCTTTCTATCGTATTGTACTATTATTATAAATTTTGTTTTGAACCGTATTGCTAAATATTTTTTTTTATATAGTTTGACTTTATTCGTAACAGGGGCTTGATTTATTTCTTCTATATACCTGCTCAGTTCCTTAATCCGACATTTCTCAATTTATATTGATATTTACTCGTCCCGGGCAAATTACACCGTCGGCCATCACCTCTGGACAACGATAACAAAACGGCCAACACCCACCCCAAATAAAACTAGGGAGGGGTGTAAAAAAAAAATACCGCCAAAAAATGTCTCAACAATTTTGCCAGCTATAGCGGTGTAACTTCGTTCCTTGTTACATAAAATGTACTTTCTAAAACTCTAATGAAAATAGATCTTCCAACACATCTTAACAGCTCTTGAATGTGGGTGCACAAATGTACTTCCATTTCCTTTGCAGACGCATCATCGTGTACTGCCTATTCGATACATATCATCGTCAAATGCAGCATTTAAGAGCCCAAACTATAACTAATAGCCGATCATTGTGCATAATTTGCATCTCACCCGACGTACATATCATACAAGCTTGCAGTTACCAAGTACAAGCGCTAGACAGAGACGTAAAAGTTTATTTTTAGTAATAAATAAGTCACGAAAAATCTCAGCTTTTCTTTTCGAAGCGTCTCCAATAACACCTTTCGGTATCCGGAGCATGTGTTTCTGAGAAGAAAAGTAAGGGATTATAAAGGTTATGCATTGTGTTTAGAGCATATAAATCTCGACCAGAAAGTTGGCATCCATTCGCACTCATAGCAATCTGAGTGTGTTTTAGGGGTACGTGATATTCTCGAGTGCAAGCAGTGGCTGGAGTAAAGTTAGAAAAGGTAAGCACACATAAATGATTTGCTTGAAGAAGATTTATTTTAATCGGCCATTACTTATCAAAAATTATTATTAAGATTTAGGGAAACTTTGATA
>JAEAOA010000707.1:477500-537500 GCA_016746295.1 Potamilus streckersoni | reverse complement strand
AGCTGAATATGCTAATTATCTTCATAATTTACAATATCTGTTGGCCCTTGAATATTAGAATCCATACATTTTCTTCTTTCAAAATGCTGAGCGGCATACATTCTACAACAACAGTTCCAATGTGACCCTTAGTTTCTGCTCCGATCTCAGTTTAGATCCCGTGAGTGAGCAATCTAACGCGATGTACTAGCTTTTGGTTTTGTTCGCTAACAGTTCTGATTGTATTCTGCTATGCTATCGTCATCTACGTTCTGTTCATTGTAACATTTTCTGATTTACCTATACTCTATAATTGGATAAAATTTTCTTCATCTCCTTTCCAAAAACGATATGATAGACGCACGTATATGCTGACAATAAAATGAGCAGCCATACAGTACTGCAAAACGTAATGAAGACGTGTAAAACTGAACAGAGTGCAAGGTTAATCTCCAATACGAATATAGAAAAGGTATATAGGAGAACAGATAAACACGCAGCATATCTTAAAAGAAAAAAAAGAAAACATCTTCTTTAAGAATAAACGAACTATTGCAGTTCCCCATTATAAGGTACGAGGTTATGAAATATCTAAATAAAGGGGCATACACCGATGCTAGATTTACGATAATGTCTAATGTTAAATGTATTTTGCCAGTCTCCAAACCAAGTCATTTTCATCCTGTTAGAACCATATTATACTTCTAAAAACGTCTGTCTTATAAATTATGACCTTTGAGCAAATACGTTCATATGAAAAGACCCCATTCATCTCAATTTCATCACCATAACTGACATAACATCTTTCATCTAGGTTTTCCTTAACTGAAAAATCGAGTTATGAAAGAAAATATATTATTTATTCTGAGAGAATTAATCAGTCAATCATTGATCTATTGTAGTGAGTAAAATAGCCATTAAGTTTCATGTCTAGACGATAATTATAATTTGTATCCTGATATCAGACAGTCAAAACCGACGTAAGTCAAATATGTATATTCTTTAATATTGTTGTCTCCAGAGGCCACCGTCTTGATGTTTGTATCTGATATGGATGTTAACATTCATCGTCTGTTGTTATATTAATAAACTTACTTGCCATTAGATTTGCAATGGACCGTGTAGGAATATGTCCTAACTATATTCTAATAATATAGTATTATTTACAATGGTGTCGAAGACTATTTCAATGTCTTCAGTGTTTGATCAAAGGTAACCGAGTAAAACTGTCTCAACTATGTTTCATAAGAATCAGTATATTCTTCCCCACTTTACCACTGTTCATAAAACACAATTGTAGGATGGGTACAAAATTACGTATCACACTATTTTGGGAAGTTTTACTTTTGCATCAGATAGCATCATTTCTATCATAACTAAATGAACACGTAATCTTTTTACATTTTACTGTATAACTTTGAATTAATATATACCTGTATTTTGCATCCTGCTATGTAGGATCTAATGTTTTACAGTTTAATGAATGTATTTGTGTATTACAATTAGAACGAAACATCGACTTACATATGTATCAGACATATAAAGTATAAATTCGATGTTATCAATCGTAGCCTAATTTACTAACAATACATTGTCTCTTCGCATTTTTCGCATTTCCTTGTGAGGAATAGAATACTTTTTTCTACCATAGTATAAATATCACATTCGAAATTGAGAGATATCAACAGCAACTTTGCAGTTATAATAGATTACATCTCTTATAATATGAGGCTTCTATTTGAATATGTATTTTGTATATCTCAGAACAATCTAATTATTTATAATACATATTTGCATGGCAGTTAATATGAATAATTATATATATATATATATATATATATATATATATATATATATATATATATATATATATATATATATATATACATACGGTATAAGTCTTTCTTGTGCAATCGAGGTGCCATCTAATGAAACACTAATTAACATTACAGCTCTTAAAAGGTTTTTTTTATAAGTTTGTTTTGGTCTAACCCTTGAACGAGACCTACTTGTTGTAAATAAAACTATCTCTCATTTGTTGATTTATTACGTGCTATTTCATTAATCTAGTGAGGTAAACAGTTTTATTTCAACGACGTTACATCACATATGTGCACAAAAGTCAGCAATTAAAGCCTTTGTCTGGAATCTTGTAGAGTAATGTTATACTAATGAGAGACTTTGACAGACTTAATAAATCAGTCCTAGAACTCATATCAAACGTTTAAGCAACACTTTAAGCTAATTGTCTCTACTTCAGTCTAAAGTAAAAATATCAGACCTCCCAATTATGTTTCCAAATATTAGCTTTTTCATCCGTCTGGTGATTGTATTTTTTTCATTTGCATCCAGGTGTGCTGATGAATACAAAACGTAAACTATGACCGAGTTTTTGTATTTTAAAAATGCAAATAATTAATTTTCATAGGAACTTAAAATCATATATGTTATTACTTTATGCGACAAAATTAATTTCACATGTTAAATTAATATCTCCAATATAACTCTACAATTTATCAGAGTTTATGTTAAGAAATATTGACCAGTTATTAATGATAAGGAGGTGGAAATTTTAGCAAAGCTCATTATGAAATTTCAACATACACCAAGCGAGAATGTTTAGTAGTGACGCGGTAATTGAACATGTTTCGTTTTTATAAAATATAATATAACAGCAATCAGTATTATGTATTATAATTAGAAGCAACGGTTAAAAATTGCCTGCAGTGCTATGTTTACAAATTCCATTAAGATTGTGGGTATATGTTTAAACGAACGATGTAAAAGCAATGACTGCAATGCAATTTACATAACTATATAAATGTTTAGAACATGAAAAATCAAACGTGGGGTAACTTTAAGATTTTAATGTGTTTGATTAGTAAATGTGCTCATAATGTACGAAGATATTTCTAAAATATTACAAACTTTAACACTATGTGAGAATTATCTCTAAAAGCGCAAAAGCCAATATGCATTCAACGTAGTGCATAAGTGTACAAATAAAAAGAACACAGCAAAAACAATTACTTTATTAGTGCACATAAACCCTCAACGGTTAGATTTTGAAATCAGGACATATGGACGAGAATGCGTAAATATCATATAGCTGTTATTTTTTAAAAGAATCCAAGATTGATACAACATACGTACAAATACTAGCATTGCAAAGATATACATTTGATAACATTATTAGCATGAGTTTGATAATATTTCAGACTATACAGGGACAAATTGTGACATCTTAGGTCGATATTTCATTCGTATTGTTGATCACTAACGATCTTTCAAACAGTCCAGACATTAACGTCCTCTTGACATATCATTTTTCATACAACCGACCCTATATTGCTTGTTTGAACATTTCTCAAACCCCGTTTTCTACATAGCGAGTTAAGCAAGTAAAATAAAACGTATTCTAGGCACTGACTTAAATTAGCACATGTACAATACTTATAAGTCTCCTTCTCCATATCTTCCCTCTTGCAACTCAAATAATTCACGTCCAGCTAGCCTCATGTAACTGTAATATCAACGTGCATTTCAACGAATGTTCTCCACTCTATAGCCAATAGTCAGCCATCGGCATCTCACTTTATCCATTTTATGTGTGTCATGTACCTCCTGCGGCACGAGATGTCAAAGGTAGGCAGTTCACCACGTTTGGATAATAAAGAGAGAAATGCAACCAGCTCCTTTGTTGCAAAACAATGTCTCTCAACATATTAGTTACGTCTACACCAGCCCATTATGGATGATATCTTTCATCGTTATTTGCTCTAAAATTAATTTAAATAAATGATGCAATTAAACAACGATCGTTTTGACAAATCATTATTTATGAGACTGTTTTTGTGTAACTAATATTATTCAGATTTTGTTTGTTATTCTATAACTTAAATTGTTAGAACCAACTACAGAAATAAATTTGCCTCACCGTTTGTTGACGTTAAAAATTAACACGGTTATTTTTATCTAAATGGTCAGAGAAGGCTATATTTTGTAGAATGATTGAGTATATTCGGCCTGCTCAATAATTGTTTCTTCACCAAAACTATAGATCAGCATTGGTATCTCAACGTTGTGTGACGTTTGTCATTTCTCTTTGAATAGGTTGTAATAAAATATAGCAACAACTTCAATTTGCATTTAACGTCAGTAGAGAACAAGAATAATAACTGAAACAATAACCTGTTTGATTTGAATAACTAATATTTCAAACTTTTGCAACGAACAAAATGTCACGACACCATCGATTAACATTCAAAATAGAACGAATTGTTCCTGACAGTTACTTTAATATAGGATTTCTCTCCTTGATAAATTTGCAACAAATCCAAGTGCAAGCAGGAGCAACTAACATCAATCTTTGTTGTTACATAAATTACAATCCTTATATGTAAATTTATTTCCTGAGAATATTGTAATGATTTCACCAATTCTGTTAGGAGCAATGCATAATCGATTTCATTTTTTGCAACTGATGATAGGAACGTTTTAAGATTCGTAAGATTCATACCCACGTAACAGAGAAAAATATTTTAGTGAGTCGGGCACTAAGTCTTATTATTTCAGGTCCTATAAAACACACCACCTTATAAGTAAAGAACTGCTTGTGTTCCAGAATATCAAACATGTCTGAAACAAAATTCTTGACGAATTGTGTGAGCATCTGTTGCAATAATCATATTCCAATTATGTTTCGTCTGAAAATAGTTAATGTAAACCATCACTAGCCAGTCCTTGAAAAGTTTCTGTTACGGAATTTCATTTGTTATATATTTGTTATATATTTAAGAACAAATTAGAACTTCGTTTTTTCTTTGCAAAAGTATAATGGCATACTCAAAGTAAATCACCTGGTGACATTTAGGTGTTGTTAAAATATTGTTGTGAGTTTCTCCAATTATCTTCAAAATTCAGAGTTCATCATTATGATACCTTAGTATAAAAACCTGTGTTTGTTTCTGTAATGTAATAGTTTTTCTTGTCTCCAATACATACATACATACATACATACATACATACATACATACATACATACATACATACATACATACATACATACATACATACATACATACATACATACATACATACATACATACATACATACATACATACATACATACATACATACATACATACATACATACATACATACATACACACATACATACATACATACATACATACATACAAAGTGGGAATAAATTTAATTTTCACTTAGAGCAATCTAGATTATTGACGAGTTGCAACTAGGATAAAAACCTTTCTGCACGCAGTTATCTTTAACACTGATTTATCGTAAAATTGGGATTGGAACTCATTCGCACGTCCAGTAATCTAGGACATGTGTATGGCACTACTGGAAAGAGGGCACATTTGCACCATATCCATGTTGAACACCGATATTGTGAAACTCAAGAATTCGTTTACACTCTATGATATTGGAATGGAAAAATTCAAAGTAAGAACTCATCTATAACGCTATCGAGACATTTATTAAGATCAATTTTTTGGGTTGAGTTTGCTATCATCTTGCACTGTTTGTAGAGGATGAATTTTATTTATCTTGCACTTATATGTTCTGACCACAACAAAAATAAGTTCACTATGACTTAATACAGCGATCTATTGAGCATGTCCCTCATTTGACTGTCTATCATGAGTGTAGGAAAAGATAAATATTTTTAATTTCGTCGCAACTTACACATTTCTTTTAGCAGCAGTGAAAATACTAGTGTAATGGCACATGTAAAATCCATGTGATTACGTCAAAGAAGACATTATCTAATCATAAAAATTATTTTCTTTAAAATTATATTTTGGCGATAATGAGCATAGCGGTTAATAGTTTCACGCACATCGTAATCGTGCGGCAGTCATAACTCTTTGTTAATATGTTATTGTCGGGAATCAAAGCCAATGTTAAGTCTTTACACTTTACACTTGTGAAAATATAATGTTTGTATATCACTTTTCATGTTTACTTATGCGCTTATCTTGACACGAGATAATATGAGATATTAGCTACTGTGAAGCACATTATTGGATCACAGAACGTCTAAAAACACGTGAATTAATGCAGGTTATAGTGTCGCTTAGAAGTTAATGGCAGATACTAGAGATTGTAAATTCGTGACAAAATAGATTAAAAGCCCTTAATATAGCTTGATAATATATTTCTCAGTTGCGTATGCTTGTCGAAGCTGATATGTACATATGCACATTTGAGTATTAGAATAGAACGACTTTATTATTATATGATCCATATTTATTTTACTGAGAAGGTAACACTTTAACGGCATGTTAATAGACCACTCTATTCTATTGCTGCAAAATTGAGACAAATGGTGTACACTAGTCTATGGCAAATAATATGCAAGACGATTTCATCTATGTTCAGTTTGGAAAGTGATATTATCAACTCAAATAGGGCACAGAAAGTGTGCTGCTAGAACTTCTTGAGTAGGAGACTATTCAAGAGCCCAGCAATTGGACAAGAATCATGATGAAGGGATTGTTGCTGTTCTTGTACATGAAAACAGTGAACGCGAACGTAGATTTGTTCGCGAAATTATCGACAGCGAAATGAATTGCTTGCAATTTATTTATGAATAAAACATGGACTTGTTTGTACCGTATATTTGCCACCTATTGATGACGGTCATTTTTGTTGTGGGATGGGTCAGTTTTTCCAAATGCTAGAACGGCCAAGAGCTCCAATTACATAGAATATAAACTGTCTTGGGAGCTGTAATGAGACAGGTGTTGCTGGAACTGGCAATGACTTGTTTTTGAAGAAGTCTGGAACAGCCAATAGAAGAACTTGTCCAAGAAGCTGCATCACTGCATAGTGCAATCCGCCAAACCAAATAAGTAGATCCACGTAGGTTGGTAAGTCAGCACGAAAACCTACGCTGACAATTGCTGAAACAAATAAGACCAGTGGGATCAATCGGACCTTTTTGCTTATTTCTGGTTTGGCTTTTTCGAGGATACGCGATATTTCATACCGAAATCGATGCAATGAAGACGCAGGCTCTGTGTGTATAAAAAATAAACCATAGCCGACACTATCGTGACAGCTTGTAGCCCCTCTATGTAGCACCAATGGTCGCTTCTAGATTATATGCAACAGAATGAAGGTCATACGCCATGTCTGCCACGAAGAGAATGCTCTGGACACAACGCATTAGCAGGTTTAGGACAGCAGTAGGAACAGCAGATGAGCGAAATGCAAAAAGCTAAAGTGGAAAATAGTAGTTACCTCTAAGCCAAGAAAAACTAAAAATACCTCAGCACAGGAATCAAAAACATCCAATACACAAATTGTGGTCTATTTCTTCTAGATCGAGAAGCTGGAAGGGCTTCTACAAGTGCTTTGTAGCGGCTGACGGAGGAAGGCAAATTTTATATGGCGAGCGGCATGTTGCGGGTAAGTACTGGATGATAACGTCCCTTCTCGGTAAATGATACAAAAAGGATCGTGAGGGCAAAAAAAAATGTACCCTTCTAGCCGACAACGGCGTTGCTTTACCTATAATCTACGCATACTCATAGCTCCAATAACTCGACGGGATCAGAATCACGTTCGCATACATATAGCGCCAACTACACAAGCGAGAGAAGCTGTGGACGAACTTGCAGTCCTAAAGAGGCCTACCATAAGGCTGTGCCGTTGTATAGAGTGAAAGGTGCTAAAGACTCTCCAGAAAACATTTCGATTCCAATGGTACGAAAGGATGATGTGTTGAATGTAAAGCGCACATACAAATGACCTTATGCCAAGGAAAATTAATTAATATGCACCTAACGCATGGAAACGGAATGTCAACAAAAGGCGCATCTGAGTTTCCTACGTTCTTGTGGCTTAGGTGCGCAGCACACGAAGTGCGATTGAAAGACCGCCTATGGAAACATTTTTCAGCATGAATTCGAATAGCTAGACCTTTTTACAGTCTAAATCTCTCTACAGTGCAGTATGTTTGACATTGGCATGATAACCAACAAGCGAGATGACCGGTTGGCAATCATTTTCATACCCTAGCTAAGAGCTAATAGAATGCCGGAGCTCCCATCCTTGCACTCACTTTAGGGCCTATACAAGGGCCGCTTTCAAAGTCTACAACAATACATATAGGATTTTGTCTTTTAGGTGAAGACACAGAGTAGTTCGGGTCGAACTTTCAAACGAGACCTGCTGATTCCTGCAAGAGCTGTCCAAGACGAGTACGCAAATACCATCGCAGGGCTCCATGGGCATTCCTTCAATATGGTTGTCTATTATCAGGAGTATTTGAGCGGTAATCACATCGCTTATTAATCATATATATATATATATATATATCATATATATACGTATATATACGTATAGATACGTATATATATATATATCATATATATAAGTATATACTCTTTTCTCAATTGTTCGTTGATATATATATATATATATATATATATATATATATATATATATATATATATCATATATATACGTATATATACGTATAGATACGTATATATATATATATCATATATATACGTATCGTAAATATTACCTTTCCAAAATTCTGAATTTATCTTCTGTTGAAGATATCCGCCACAAATATACACGAAACACACGGGTCCCAGGCCAGTCCAAGTAGGAAGCCTCCTAAACATGGCAAAGGCGTCCTGCAATACCGCAGAGAGCCACTCTCAGCTTGTACATATGGGCAATTTTTCCTCTGAGATCGTAGAAAGAGACTCTCCAGGGAAACCACACCCAACAGCAATCAGCAACGCCTATTTACACACAGTCGTTGGAAGAAGAAACATATTGTAATCATTGGCAACAGTTTTCCAAAGATTTAAAACACTTTCCTGATGTATGCCAAGGACAGTTTTAAGCCCTTTCAATTACTATTGTAAATAAAATTGTTCATGAGCTAAAAGTCTCTGAAAAGATTGTACGCCTATTACTCATCATTTCAGTTCCTTTCCTTCATCCTTTTTCAATACAACGTTTTAAATAAAATGATTTAGGCAATTCCAAATTGTCTGCTAATATACGTATCGTAAATATTACCTTTCCAAAATTCTGAATTTATCTTCTGTTGAAGATATCCGTCATTAATGCCGTGAAAATTTCCACTTTTTGTTTAGTTACATACATTCCTGGTCATAATGTCATCACGTAGAAATGATTGAAACAGCACATTGAGAATATTATTTCTTCAGCTTCTAAATCTAAAAGAAATTAGGTAAATATAATATAAATCAATAATAAATTCTATCTTATTTTCATCAGATCTGTCCTTGGGAAAGCATCTAAGTTAAGGTCATCATGAGATCAAGAAGAAAGAATAAAAAACGTTAAACATTTAACCACACTTATCTCAATATATGCGTCCTATTGTAAATCATTGAGCTCCCAAAACTTGGTAACCAAGGATTATACGGATACTGTATAATTTTTGTAATTGAGACAGAGCTAGATCACCGTCACACAAACTAATAATTACGAAACTTAAAGCATTTGATTTAATCATAGAAAATAGACGACTGCCTCTTCATTTTCATTTCTGTTTTCAACTTTTATCGAAAAACATTGACACCTTTGCAGCATTCTGAAAACCCAACACAAATAGCACAGAATCCTGCTGATCATAATGAAGTACATAAATTGTAAATCGGGGAAATATCAAAGAATCGTATATGCGTATCCAGCCGATATCAAGGATTCTACACATAAATATTCATAAATTGTGAAAATATTATTAATATCGTTAAGGCCGAGCCGACGGTGTAGCCGACGGTGTCATGAAAGATATCAGGTGTCTAGTGGACTGCTGATTAATTTTTCTTTAGATTGTGTTTGTCAAAACTATAGTGAAAACAATATTCGTCTCGGGCAGGTAGAGTTTTAAGTTAGATTGAGTTAATTGTTAAAACAACTTTATCTTAGCCTATTTCTAAGATATATTCTCTGAGCATTATTTTAACTTACTTTCCGTTCCGGACATCATACCTTGGGCTGTTTTATATTCATACTTTTTTCACTATGGATCTGGATATCGGTCGAAACATTTACTTCCAATACATTGCAGAGTGAGTTCAGAGACTTAGTACTTTTTACGTGTATAAAAAAGATTCAACTTAAGGGTGAACTGTAGACTGTACAAATACTGACAAGAGTATGATAAAACTTTTAGTTGAAAGTCGGCATAAATAAAGAAAAGAACGCTTTTTCTTGTCAAAGATATCATGATGTGTTATGGATCTTTTACATGGTACCACGTCAAGTTTTATATTAAAAAATATCAAAGGCTGAACAAACACAAATATTGTACTCTCTACAGACACAGTGAAAATATTTTGATTTATTGCATGCATATTTCTTTCTTTTCTTCTGTCTTTCTTGTTTGATTATTGTTTGCATAATTTCTTTGCTAGTGCTCATGGAATATCTCAGTTGAGTCGAATATAATGTTGACAATATACATACATGCAGAGAAACAGATATGCAAATATAAATACATTCATATACCATAGCATGGTTACGACCATAAGATCAAACTAAAGAGGGAAATAAACTTTAAATTATAATAACATTTCCATGAACTAAATCCATGGATAGAAATAACCTAATAAAGTAGTTAAGACATTTCACGTTCATTATAGTCGGCTATGGTGTTCATCAGCGGCTCTATCAAATTTAATACACATGCATAATAATGTCAAATACGTTGCTCTTTTCAGGAAGCAACGTAAGTTATACAGATGGAATCTAATCTGAAAACGGATACTTTCCTTACATCTGAAGATAATTGAACGAGACTGGCTTTTAAATAAAAACTGATACGACTTACAAATGGAGCAACATTTTATTTGTTCCATTTTAATTGCTTAACATATCACTGTCGAAAGCATTTTGGAAATCAATAAAACATCACTCTGAACCTGTCAGCTGTTCATCTTCCATTATCAGCTGCCTAAACTTAATGCAATATATTGGACCTTGTATGGAAACGGATTATAAGCTATCACAAATTTTACAGTTACCGCAAAGAAGAAAATTAAATTTTAGCTATCGTAATCAACTGATCTGCATTAGCTGCACTGATATGAACATTGTAAATTTGGCATGATGTCTAAAGGACCATTTTGCGGACGTAAAGTCGTCTATCGACGTCTTCCACTAAAAAAACTAATTAAAGATTCTGGTGTTATATATTTTATCGACTGCATATATTGAAAGGTTTTAATGATTCAGAGACGACAAGCAGGTTTCTTTTCATCACCCTCAGCAAAAGTTATCTTTTATAGTGTGTGCTGAAATACGTTCGATTACACAAGACTATTTGGAGGACACATAGATATCATATTTACACTATAAGAAGAAAAAGGTTATGTATGAAATTGTAATATGTCATTTGAAAGTCATTCAATTTAGTCCATTACAAATAAAACAAACTAAACGTTCTAAGGTTGACGCAAGATATATCTTGGGATTTTACACAAGAATACCCCATGCTTTAATTGTGAGCTAAAGTTGCTACATCGTTTTACCATAAATTGATATCACTCTGTCGGGATTAGCACCCGAGACTTCCCGTATCAAGGAAATAATTATTCGAAAAAGAATAATGAAAATAGTAAGCTTAATTAGGAGTTATATAGATTTCATTTCAACAAGATGAATGTATGGGAAATATTTTTATAGTCAATTCGTATCGAAAGGAATCCGGGTGGTGGGAGTGTTGCTGTTGTTGCACATGAACATGAAAACATTTAGATGAACCCTAACTTCATGAAGAAAATGACCAAAGTGTAACTACATGGCTTGAAACTATTTATCCTAGATATGAATTTTCTTCTATTTCTCTCTTTTGTGATTTAGTGTTACAAAGCTACATTGCATATCTATGTTATGTCACGGAATACAGACGTGTTGACGACCAGAAAACAGTTTTTAACGAGAATGGGTTAAAGGTTACTGAATATCACATAGGGGGTAATATAGCGAGTGCGATATAATAATTTATTGAACGACAACTTACATACAGTAGTATTATGCCTTTTTATCGTCATAGATAAGGGGAGCGTTACTATTTAAATGGGTGAGAGGTGGTTATGAACTCACCATCAACAAGGCAAGAAACTAGAGACACGGCATTTCAACGATATATCATCGATAATCATGGATTGACGGGGAATTTATTACAGCGAATCCATCACTCGAGCACCTGCAGACCTCAAGTTGATATGCTCCATAGAGAATATACAAAAAATACTTTCTTTCCACAATGCAATAACAACCAGAAACAATCAGGTAAATTTTCCACTTCCCCTGGATTTCAGCAGAGAAGAGCTTGGTAGTATACCTCCTAACAGAGAACGCCTATGATATCAGCCTGGTGACATAGTACATGCTGGCTTAATTGATATGATTAATGATCTCAAGCAACTTGGGCCAGTAGATTGCACCATAGCATTTTGGAAGACCTGTGTATTTGGCTACCTATGACAAGAATATACTTTGAATAATATAGGGGGAGACGCTGTACACTAACGGAAATGGAGGGCGTTGCAGCTAACATAGTTTTGGTCGACATATACATTGCCATAAAGAAATATATTGCCCGAACGTTAGACGGCTACATCTCTGGCCACATCCACCGAAACATCGCGTATTTGGTCTCCTCGAAAAATAAGTTGGTTATCGGAAGGATTGCCAGAAAGAATAGAACGACAACAAAGCCTAGGCACATATATACGAGTCAAAACGGAGTATCCCAGCATAAAGTCATATTCGTATTACTGGCTATGATGTACCGACTTTTCTGGCAGCTTCGATCGTAACCCGCTTGTATCACATCTAATATGCAACACCTTTAAGAAGCACGTATATTGATAAGCTGACAACAAGAGTCTCTGGAACATTCTCACAAATATGTATAGCGTATGCATGCATGCACGTCTTCTTATACGTACAGTAGACCCCCCCTAGTATCTTCCGCAATATCGAATCTCTGCACCACTCTTGTTACTAATTTCAAGGCTTTAGAGATTAGTAATACGTTTGGAGGTCACCACGAGGCTTATGCCAACTTCTCGACGCAACACCTGCGAAAGTATTTCCGCATCTCGACATCCAGATTTGAGGACCTATACAAAATGAGTTATGTTTATGCATGCCACTGGAAAAACCTTGACTCATACATCGTATAAACTACCATAGGTGCTGTGTCCGATAAGGTGCCACAGGAAAAGTCGATGACTATTTTGTAAAAAGGCAATAATAGAACCGGGATTATAAGCTACAATGATCATCATAGTGCAATACTCCAAAATAAATAGTTAGTATCTAAATAGGATGGTTAGAGGAATTCCTGTGTCGATTATGCTGACAATCACCGAAAACGCCAACCGATGGTAACAATCTATTTGAATTTCCATTATTAAGCACCAATCAGTCCCTTGTTAAAATATAGATGCGTGTTACCTTTGACATCTGTGTTCATGATAATACCATTGAGTAACAATTAGTCCCTTGCTATTAAAATCGAATGATGAGCGATTTTGTTATCACCTGCATGATGCAAGATATAAGCATGTTTATTACAATATATTTCCACTCTCGTTTGACTATGGGAAATAATTTCCTTGATATTCAAGTAAATAGAAGTATTTCATATATGCATGCTTGTATTCCTGAGCAGCAATTGGTGCCTTATTTTATAGACATATGTTACTTTTACTACGCGAATGCTTATTTTATTATTTTATTAAACAGTAATCAGTCCCATTGATATATGCATGTTTTAGGTACTACCAGCCTATATACTTGTACTGCTAGTTGCGTATACTCCTTTTTCGTATGCTAATTTCTATGTCAAACTTATATGTGCTTAAATATGAAACATTCAGGAATGCAAATTACTGTAAGTCTTTCAATCGACCCCCACCTTGAAATAAAACGTAAACTCAGTACAGACGTCAAAAACAAACGTTTCCGATAAAGAAAACTACCAATCCTTTCGTATTCCTACTAAGAATTGAGCTGTCTCTTTTTTAATCGTTCGTTGCATGTGACTTAACGTCATGCGTGCGCATGGTAGAAAACCAGAAATATGAATTGATGCTGTAGGTCACAATAGCACAAATAGATTATTTAGTGAAACAATATGGTATGTGAGCAAAACTAGCTCAATGGAAGATTTTGAACCCGAATCCGTTTGGTCTTAAGTCTGGCACGTTAACCTCTGAGCAACTTTAGCTCTCGAAATAAAGAAATATTTTTCCGTATGTATATATAATAAACTAGACATGTTTCCCAAAGAACAATAATAAAAATGGTACCCCATAATTTATTCTACACCACAATATATAGCTCAAAATCTAACTTTAAACACAATTAAGAAATACCTGCACACAAACACACTCACGCGAATATACACACATATTGTTGACCAACGTCTGGACACAATGTCATGGCAACACAAGAAATTGTTAGAAAATGACAGCGCTTAGATTCGATAATTTCGTCACTAGTTGTATATGCATAAAAGAACACACGATTCTCTGACTCTATGTCTGTCTCTGGTTGACTGGCTGTCCCCTACTAATAAATATTACTGTATAAATGTTCGTGATATTGTTTGCAGGAGAGAATAAAATAAATCTTTTATGTAATAAAACGCGGAGTCAAAGAGAAATCGTACCATACCGACCGGTAATATAAAGCAAATGGTCAGAAACGATGCATTGAAAAAAATCAGCTGTTTTTAAATAAATGAGATATTGAACGAAAACAACGTAATTCATTTAACAAAATTGGTAACATTGGTCTGAAACCAGACTGGCAAACCAAGTTACAAAGCATTGGCAATTATGAAGCCTCACGATTTGAACTATAGGCTTTGATAATGATACTTCTCAAGAAAACATAAATGGGTTTGATACTATTCTAAAATGTGACATATGACTGATCAATCTTATAATGAAAAATAATTACTATTAATAAGAGACCAATTACACGGAGGATGAACACACCTCCAAATTATTAACTTTGCATACATTAACATCATTTTTCGTCTCCTTTTATCTTCTTTAAGTTATCATCTTATTATGTGTGTGTCATGATTAAGAATGTCTTTCTGTGTTCTTCTCTGCATTGTATACCTGTTGTTGAATGTGCATAAAGATACAATAGTAGCTTTGTCCTCTTTATATCCGTTTGTGTGTCCGACTGGACTTAAGATTTGAATTATGGTCAAACATTGTTGGCTGTAAAGTCATACATTATGTATGAAGAACCATGCGAAATAAAATCACTGTCACAAAATTCTGTGAATCCATTTATTTATTAAATGCATGTATTTTTTTCGGTTTTTGTTGTACAACGGTACCAGAGAGTGACTTATGTATATTGTACAATATTTCGAAATTGTGATTCGGTAAATACTCGCCGCAAGTGCGAAGGGCACTCGATGAGAAAAACCGATTGAAATCTAGAACGGTTGCATCGTCTGTATATAAATGCTCCACAGTAAATTGATATCTTCTCATTACGGAAAGTCTTGTCAGCAAGGAGTCTACAAAGTGCAGGGGTCCATTAGCTGTAAAATGTCAGCTAAACAGACGAAGAATTACAGAATCAAACGAACGTAAATTTAATAAATTAATACAAGAAACACACACATATAGGAAACAAAAACATGTCACAAGGGATTACTCAAATAATGTCAAGAGTAATCACACCAATAAAAACTTGGGAACTTGCACATCTTCAGCTGTAGAGTTATGTACTTTATTTGTTAATTTATTATGTATATTATTTCTTATGTATATTTTAATCTATAGCCATTGTACTATCTCGTTTCTTTTTGTATGCTTTCAATGTAGCATTGACGCGTGTAGTAAAATGCGTGTATTTTCTATCTTTGTGACCTAGCAAGAGATTTATATTAACAATATAAAGTTGAATTTTATTAAGAAATATTTAGTATCATAGGAATCTTACTGGACACAGGTTTACTTGTGAAGGTTATTTTTTGTAATGTAGTGCCGATGATGTAATTTGTATAACTTACCATATATAGCGTCATTACGTGTTATCAAATATACCCCATGCATGCATAGTACACGGTGCTTGATGTATTTTCAGCTGATCAAAGATTGATCCATGGTGGTCGTAGTCTTCGTGGTACCAGCTATAGAGATAACCAAACAAAGTAACCACATCAGTGGTGGCCCTGAGTGAACAGTGCTGCTGGCCGAGAAGCAGGTGATCGGAAACATTGATGACCAGATTGGTGGGCGCAGATTGCTTGATTGGCCAAGGAATTGAATGTGGTCGGTGACTGCCTATAATGTTTGCTTGATTGACCAATGCGACTGGCAGCCAAGTCTAATATTGACTGGAGTGTTTTGTGTCAAACCATGCTTGTAATCTTTTAGTTGTGGGCTTATTTTGGTATTTGTTGTACCATGGATTTTAGGCGTGTAAAGATATTTTGTATGGTATCTGTCCAACCAATCAATCATTTTCTTTTTGAGTATAATACATAAGTGTTCACTATTTGAGTGAATACTAAGTAAAACAATTCATTATTTTCATCGTATCAAATTACTGTTGCTCGTTCACCTTGTCCTTGTACTATGTAATGTCCTTTATTTGTTGCATGTTTGGGTTTGTGCGTATCATGTTAGCATTGCAAATATTATGATCTTATAAACACACGTATTAAACTTTATTCTTTCTCATTCAAGTCATACATCAGTAATCATTGTATTTATACTACTATCAACAGTATTATGTTAAAACCCGGAATTCTATCTCGTTTATTTTATTGATATCAAAATTGTGTATACTTAAGGTCTTGATTACTGTTGTTTAGTTCTGGTTTAAAGGCGCTGTTTCTTTACTGAAAATAACAAAACATAAATAATATATGCCAATCCCTCAGATTATTTGCAGTCTGGAACTGGCGACGGACGGAATACATACTGACGGACGGAATTATCATATTGAGGTTTCCGTTTAGACTAAAAACATATAATTTTGACAGGTTATCTATAATCTGATACGATACACCAAGGACTGAAATTCATTGTAAAAGCTTGTCATTGTAAAACATGCTCTACGTAAAGTTATTGATTCTGATAACACCTTTGCTATTAAGAGATGAGTACCCATTTAATTCATCAGTGTTACGTGTAGGCTCGTACAAAAAATAAATAAGAGAACGAGTGAAGTCAAAACGCTTTGTAAATTTTAGCAAATAATTTTTTCCCCTAGAAAACTGTGTAGAAATAGAAAATAGGACCTACCGTGAAAAATTACAACTTTTCGTCATATAATGAAAAATATGTCCTATCAAAAGACAGTTCTCATTGAATCCAGACAGTTCTAATTGAATCCAGACAGTTCTAATTGAATCCAGTTTTGAATCGAGATGAAGATGCAATATGGAAGACGATGATGTCAGATAAATTAGTACTGAGGACAATATTTCATCATTGAACTTTGTGAATCAAGAACAATATTCCGGCTTTAAAATTCCAAATAATTTCCACTAAATGTCATTGTCCAAAGCTTTGACGAAGAAGCACTTTTTTCTAGATAATATAAATTATTCTTAATTAAGAAGATCCTCATATTTGGCAAAAACAGCAAATACTTCTGTTGTTTACGACTCAACTAAATTAATAACAATTGGCTGTTTTAAACATAAATATTAGATCACATAATAGTCCAACCATGTGATTTCCATCTTAAATATCGCATTACAAATGACATTTGGCACTTAGCAAACACAGTTCTATCTGAATTATTTCTCTCACTCTAGAAATTAAAACGAAATTAACTGTTTACACATGGGTAACAGGTATGCCGAGGAATGACCCTAGAAACAGCCAATCATTTGCACTTAGTGTTTACCTGTTTGCAAGCCAGGGTAGGCTAAAAATAATGATAACGTATTACCTTGTTCGTACTATACAAAACATAATTTACTTGAAAACATATCGAGTCCAATGAAATTATTTTTACAATAAAATATAATGAAACAAAATATAAAATAAACTAACACAAAAGCAATTTAATTACATATATGTAACAATAGTTTGAGACCAGAGAAACAGTCTAAAGTCTTTTTTTAAGATAAAGAAAAGAAAATAAGCGTCAGTTACATTATACTAGACGTTCATTTACATTTCAATCCATGGATAGGTAAAACCGGATCAATTTAAATTTTGATAGTAATAGAAGGGGGTGCTGAAGCTGAACAATGTAATTTATTAAATCAAGCTTTAAATACTTTGCCAATATCCACGAACTTATACCACTAGACATTCATGATCTCATTTGACATTTCGCTACAGTTAGCGTATGGTTCGTATAAACTTGCTTGATTTACATTTTTTATTTTCATACTGACATAGTTTCTTTATTTTCAATATATTTCCCGACTGGCTCAGTTTGGCCGATCAAACGACAAATCCTTGACTTGCCCCCAGATATTAAGCAGGAGAAACGGATCTAGTGGAGAACTGAGATAAATATTCACAATATTAGAAAACAGGTAAGTTGTACACCAATATTAAGTTCAATATCACACGGATATCAATATGAGGTAGTTATGTATATGTGATTAAACTGCTTGTGTGTAAGGTTTAAAATTATTTTTATTTCATCTTTGTTTCATTGTATTTAATTGCAATGGATATTTTTATCGGATTTGTGATTCTATTTTTAGTGATATATTTTTATCACAAAGTTGTTTATTTAAGACGAAATAGTAATACGAGAAAATTGAAATTGAGTTCGTTTTACCTTCGTAGCAAAACAACATGAAGTTAAGATGATTGGTCAGCATCACGGACATACTTTCTTCACGTGATCTCTGTTTGTAAATAGACTTTTCTATGATTGGTTTTTAAGTGGGTCTGTACTGGACGAAAGACAAAATTAGTGTACTAAGAGATCACATGACCAATCTCGCGAGATTTGAAGTGATGTTCTGAGTTAAAATACGCATTATTAAAATTGGTTTAGGCAGTTATTCAAAACCTTGAAGGAACAAGGTGTTTTATTTAAATTTGTTGCCAGAATACTTTATTCTTCATCTGATTTTTGGATTCAATAATTTATTCCCCAGGAAACTCAACAAGTTCACTATTCTATAAATATTTCTGAAAGATATTCATGGAGATCTATTCTGGAATTATTCAGAAACAAAGACTGTGATTCCAGAGAGTAATTATTGTTAAACGTAGATTGGACTGCATCGGACGTCATCGCCTTCCATATTCGCACGTCGTCGGGACTGGAGAATCTAACAGACTATTTAGTGATAGGACTTGTGTTTTTATTCTTAGAATCATACTTGGATTATGTTCACCAACTGTACGTCCTATTTACCAATTTTTACATTGTTGTCTAGGGAAATAAATTGCTTTGTTAAAATATACAAAGCTTGTTGGCTTTTAGCCTTTGCTTTGTTACTGAGTATGAGCCCATGTCACGTAACAACCTAAACAAAACGTATATAATTATTGTATGATTTAATTTAGTTCCAGAGTATTTTAACTTGAAATGCATTCTCAACAACACGATACCATAAACCATACATAACAATGTTTACATATACGGTACGATTCAGTTTCTTGCCAATGCTGCTTCGCCTCATCATTTGTAATAATATTATCTCATCGCACACATTGACGCTAATATTTTGTATACTCTGCATGTGCTTCTTTCTATGATCACTTTTTTAATTGTTGATATTATGCTGCAGTTTTAAAAAAGTATACACTAGGTAAATCGGTCTTAATTGCAAGACATTTCGAAAATCTGCTTTTTGGTCTGCAATATCAACCATTTTAGAACACGTTTATTTATTCGTTGGACAATATGTTATAAATACAGACTTGTTAGCACTAAATCTTAACAGTGTTCATTACAAATTACACAAGGCCATATAAAAATTCATTATGATCGCTTCCTTCCTACTTAGTAAATTTTCTTCTGTAATTACTTCGTCATGTACCTGATCAGAATTAATTTATCGAAATATTTAATTGATTCGATATGAAAGCTTTAATATTAAAGTATCGTAAATAATGAATTATTATTCTGATTTTTCTCGATATAAAAGTTTTCTTTTAACGTATTCAGAAATTTGGAAAAATCAACCAAACATATTACAATAAAATATTTACTTCTAACCAAGGCATTTTTGAAAGAATTGAATTGCCTGCTTATTAATTTATGTTTCTAAAATCAAGTTGCGTAAGTAAATAAATAGAGTTAAAACAAATAAAACAATATATATTCATCTCGATCATTTACACATTGAAATAATAAACCATCTGCTATGAAACATAATTGTTATCTTTGACATTTATCGACCGTTCTATTACGAAAATCTTCTGTATAGAACTGAACCACGGAAACAAAACTTTCTTTAATTACTCTTCGTTAGAGTAATGTGCTAAAATAATTTAGATAGCAGCATATAGTTACAGATTATATTGAACTACTGGTAACATTTGCAATGAATCCTAGACATAGTCAAATAACAATTGGCTTTAATAATTGGTTTGTCTTGTGCTACAGCTTATGATACAATAGCATTAGTCCCTCCTAATACAAACAAAACTGCAAACATAGACCAATACGTTTTATTTAGTAGCTCCAAGTAAATAACATCATACTGAATTACTATACCTTTAGTTCCTTAATACGCTAGAGAGACTGTGATACTGACCCTTCTCTTACGCTATATCTGTTTGTATTACCCTAACAATCATACATATCTACATAATAATGATACTTATAACTCACTCTTGATACAGACTTTGAAATGGCGGTTTTTAGTGTCTTACGTCACAAATCTAACGTCACTATTATATTTCTTTGATTCAGAAAACTATTTTAAAAGCTATTTTAAATTCAAGCACTGGTGTGACACAACTGAATGTAATTATCATTCATAGGGATTGGAAACAATTTTCTTAAAACAAAATACACTTTTATAGATTGTCGTTCTCATGGCTTGTTGATAACTTCGCAAGAACGTTTTTCATAAAGTATCTCTTGAAGATATTTGTTTTGTCGTTTAATAACTGTTTGGAAGAAGACATAAACTCAGGTCTATTTTTCAGAGCGAAACAAATGTTATTGAAGACATTTTATTACAACCTAGAAAGTCAGACAGTTTACTTAACTTATCTGTTAGATGAGGGGAGAAATCAATCGATACAAAACGGAATTGACAGCTAAATTTAATAAATGGTTAGCAAAACAATCAACCGTTACGTTAAAAAAGGAAGGGGAACAAAATAGGAAAATGTCTCTATATAAGCGTTTTGGTGGCGAAAATGACCAATGGGATTCAATAATAGATAAAACCTAAGCATATTTGTGGAAACAAATACATTTTGACAATAAGGCATGTGTTCTTTGAAACATCTTATTCTGAATCAGAGAAAACTAAAACAGTGATATATTCAGTTAGTTGAGATAGATATTCAAAGAGACAAAAATCTGAAACTATAAAGTTTGTCGATTGAAACGCAAAGGTTAAGGAAATGCTGGAGTTAAAGGTAAACAATAACTACATTTAAACTGCATCTAACACAATCGTATACAGGGAAAAGTTATAGCACAGTCTTCAAGATTAAAATGTGACCGCAGTTCACTCAGAATCAAAACAAACATGAATTAAGCTTACACCAACGCAAGTTAATATATTCATAAACAAACAGCACGTGTTAATTGACAACCACTCAATTTAAAGTTAATACGAAAAAGTATATCAGAGTTATCTATCAACGAAATTGATTACATTAGAACTAAACATCTGAAAGGCCTTAATTTTTCAACTAGGATATATATATATATATATATATATATATATATATATATATATATATATATATATATATATATATATATATATATATATATATATAATTTACATAAAAGGCACGTTTTAGAGAATGGCTACATTCGTAAATTGCGAGGAAATTTTCGAACTCTGGCATTTCTTTTAATGTGATCATGGTGTTCAAAAACGTAAAGATGGGAGGAGGGAATGAATGTAATATTTTGCTACAACCAAGGTGACATAGATAAAGTGGAAATAAATTTGAAGGTCAAAAGGCTTGATGTTATGTGCATGGGAAATGGAATGAATTGATAAAATGATTAATATGTGAAATGCCTCTAAATATTTTTTATTGATTAAATGACATTTCGAAATTTGAGGCGACTAAACATGAGAACATGCAAAAAGGTATTATAAGTAATGAAAACTGAGATGTCCAAAGATTATGAGCTTTTAAAATATTATGGATACTATACAACATGCACGGCATGCGAACTTATGTTCATCACATCAAGAGACGAAAAAAGATAAATTATATATCAAAATCAGCAATAAAATACAAAACCGGTATACATAAATACCGTGAATTTGGTATAAAATGGCGCTGCATAGTGATACATAAAATTACAACAGAAATAAAAAGAGATAGAAAATTATACACTTCATTGAAACTATATCTTTGCAAAGTAGTAAAATCAATACAATATACAATGTTACAGGTTGAGTCTAAGGGATTTTGAATGTAAGAAATGGTAATGAAAATCACATCAATGACATAAGGACTTTTAATGTTCTTTCAAGCTTTATACCAGGTAGGTATATGTGTCCTTACAATAATTACATTATAAACCATTCATTTTTTTCCAGTAGAACGTATTACTAGGTACAATTTTAATACTTCATAAAATATTTAACGAATTGAGAAAAAGTAACTAAAATTATTTAATATGAAACGTGTTTCTTTACCACTTGCGTGAGGTTAAATACTAGTTATTTTAACAGAATTTAAATAAACATGAGTTGAAAAAAATCAACTTTCATATGACAATAATATCCGCATTATGATCCAATTTAGATTCCTTAGGCAAATTTGCGAAACAATTGGAACTATTTTTAAAAGACAATAACTTGTTTCAGTACTTAAATCTTTATGCTGAAACAGTGCCCCTATTGCAGGTGTTCATCGAAACACATATCAATTAATAAAGCATTTGAAACAAAAACATCCTAATGAGATTATAGAGTTTAACACAGTTAAAGCTGTCCGCAGCTTCTTCATAAAAGCCGAATTATATACGTGTCAACATGAATCCCCCAAAAACAAAAGGACAAAAAGGAGAATATATGCAAGTTTCTTGCAAAGGAACACATCATGCAGAAAGTAAACTTAAACAGTTTTTTAAAAAAAAAAAACAATCTATACAACATGTAACTATTGTAGATTGCCTGTACCGATTTATTGCTTGCAGAAGGCAGAACTAGTTTAACTGATCGAAATATACATGGCATTGAAACACATGTCTGAGGGCATGGAGAATGTATTGCGTAGCGTATGCAGTAAGCAGATGTTATTTGTGAAAAGATAACATCTTCGAGAAAGAATTAAAACAGAGCAAAACAAACGCAAAGTGTGAAAATGTTATTCTAAACATTGTTTTTCAGCATTGTGCTTCTTATTGGTACCACATTTACAAACTGAAAATTAGTTGAGCCAAGCAAACGGTAAATTGCGGTATATGTGCTTTAAACGAAATGGGCAAATGGCTACTGACAACCCAACTGTGCGACCTATCATATCATTCTTCAAAACAACGGTGATTAAGGTAACAATTTTAGAATGTCATCGAAAGCAATGTAATACTTCTTATTTATATTTCATCGCTAGAATCCTTATAAGATTAATCTTATGCACTGTCCAGAATGTGTATCAAAACGTATCTTGTTTGTGCCTGTTACTGTATGGGTAATTGCAGTATAATATTAATTTGTAAATATCATTGTGCCTTAAGGCAACGTGTCAAAGACTCAGCTCTAACGGAACGTCTATTGAATCCTATTTTTTCGTAATGCTTGTTTATGTTAAAATATATTACAGCATATACGCATGGGATGCATTTTATTTACTTTTACCTTTTATCCATATGTAAACTTATTTTATTTAAATGGAAGGTTATGTAAGCCATCTGAGAAAAGTATATATTAGTCAACTGAGAAAATACGCACAGCTGATGACGATTTGTGCAAACTGTCCAATTCAACATATCAGTCGAAGCATTTAATGCTTATACACTGGACAATAATTTCCGATGCTTAAAGTTCAAGAAGCGCATAGTAATGTTTTAAGTTACGTGTGAACTTCCAGACTATACTAACAGCGACAAATGTATGAGGAAATTTCTTACTTTTAAAATCAGCATATATAAAGCTCTGTCTTGTTAAAACTGTCATGACGCATTCTGAATATTTTATATTGTACAAGAAACTGCTTAACATTTTCATTGAAAAAACAACCTAGGCTAGATCAAACAAAAGTACTTTACTTTACCTACTGTCTAATTGTATTAATAATTGCATTGTTATTTCAGTACTTTTCCGACCTCCTTGTTCTTTTTTTTTTGTTTGAATTTGTTCTGAGAACGTTTGTGGGATAGCTCATGCGAATCTAATATATTGGTAATACTATACGTGCAGACAGATATATATACAAATATGCATAAATTCCTTTACGAAAAAGTGGTTACGACGCTAAAGCAAAACTCAAGTGGGTAATACAATATAAACAATAATAACATTCTCATTAGGTTCTAACCTTGGCTAAAAATAAATAAATATGGAACTGACCGTGCGTCATTGATTAACGTAATATTTCAGTTTACGTTGTTGATATTTGGTACTGATATTCATCGGGGGATGTAAACATTTTTATGTACAACAATGCTTATCAATAGCAAAGCAGTTACTTTTTAAGTAAGCTGCTTACCAAAAAATGGAAGCAATTCTGAAAAAGGCTAATTTACTCGCATTTGACGATAATTGGCAAAGAGAGATTCGTAGATAGACCCTGTTTTGAACTTGTAAATGTTGCATCATTTTATTTTATTATTTTGATTGATCTTATCGTTTTTTGACAATTTAATAATCAATAATTCATCTCTATCAACCGGTCAGCTTTGGTCTTCAGTATTCAGCTGCCTAAATTCAAAGCATTATATGCGGCCCATATTGGAAACACCTAATAAGCCGTTCATAAATTTCCTAGTTGGCACAAAAGTAGAAACACTAAACTCTATATGTCATTATTAAATGATTGAAATTAGTCCCTTGCAGCTGAATATTGAAGGATTTAATACACCTTCTTATGGTTTTGTGCAGAGGTACAGTTTATTGACTTTCTCCTAAAATAATGCAAAATTTTTTATTGTGTAGTTCATAGAATGCAGATGTTGAAAGCTTTTAATTATTAGCGTTGACTTACATGTTTGTCGTCTTAGCTCCAAACATAAACGATCTTTTCCGGAGTGTGTTGAATTACTTTTGAGCACACAATAAACTTTTGCTTTCATACAAACCTCATGTGTCTCCTACAAGAAGACATAAATCATTTATGTAATCGGAGTTTTTCATGTGATTGTCATTAGGTTTACTACATTATAAATAAAACAGGTTAAACGTTCTAAAGTTGATGCTTGATTTATGTTGGGATTACAAACAAGAAAACTCCCTGTCCAAAATTGTAAACTTAATATGATACAACGTGTTTACTAATTTTGGTTTATTTGCAGGAAGTGAAGAGTCCTTAATATTGTTCATTGATCCACGTAAACTGACTGTAACATTGTTCATAGCACCACGAGAACAGTCCTTGAGATTGCCAATAAACCATGTAAACAGTCCTTAAAATTATCCAAAAACCACGTGAACAGTCGTCAGCAGCGTCCATAACACTAAGATGACAATAAATCTTTGTTCATATGACGCTCTACAGTTTCGTGATTGCATAGGGTTGAAATTTTAAAGAAATAAATCCCCCGGTTTCCTCGCTAGTTATGCTGGCTATTTTAAAAGATCTTTTGTATCTTGCGTATGGTTCAAAGAACCTTTAATTCCGTTTATTTTGGTGTATTATTGATGGGTGTAATGTGGTTTATAGCGTATACACTTACTCCAGATATTCACCTTTCAGAAAAGTCCTAGCTCCACTTGCTCATTTAAACATCCTAAATTTCAGAAGTAAATTGTAAAAAGCCGATAACTCGTTTTTACATTTTATATATTTGGTAATTGATTCTTTGCATTTTCAGAAGCTGGCATTGTTTAGTGTTGCAAAATTCTTTTTCCACTATTTTAATAGGTCTAAGGATAGTGTACCTTAGACAAATTCAGTCTGATATTTTGAGCACAAGGGAGCAGTCATTTTAGTTAGCATGATGATGAGATAATTTTAAATTATAATATCTAAACAATGTCAGCCACATTACATCAAAGTAGCATAGAAGCACGCCAGCATACTCTGCACTGCGCATGTTTTGAAGGCAAACAACTTCACTTTGCATACATCCCTCTCAAAAGTGCATACTAACTCGTGTGCACCTCCTCATTCTTTCTAATTCTCATATACAGAGTCCTTGTATGTGTATCATCTACGCCATTATTGCAATATAGAGCTCCTGTCAATCCCATGTTAATATAATAATGCGTGTGATCTCTGATATCTGTGTTTATGCATACATTAATGAGCAACAATCGGTCCCTTCTTATTCCAATCAATTGATACGCGTTATTTGTTTCACCTACATATTGCAAGATGAATGCATGACATTTTGCATTATGTATGAATATTCGTTTTATGGACTAAAAATAATTTCTGTGTCATTCCAATGATAAGAAGAATACTCCTTTTCTAGCTGCGTGCACGCTTGCATTATTGAGCAGCACTTAGTGCCTTGTCATTTTATTGACGTGTTACTTTTGCTCTCTGCGTGAATGCTTGTTTTATCAAACAGCAATCATTCTCATATATATATATATATATATATATATATATATATATATATATATATATATATATATATATATATGTGTGTGTGTGTGTGTGTGTGTGAGTGCATGTTGTTTGTATTACCAGTGTACATACTTGTATTGCCTGATTCAAATTTCTTTTTCATCTGTTGCTCTCTTTGACAAACTCTGATGTGTTCTGGAATAGGAACTAAACAGAAATGCAACTTATTATATTCGCCCACCTTGAAAACAACTAACCCCAAAAAGACAACAAATACAAGCGTTTTCGAAAATGAAAACTTCACAACCATTTCTAATCTTTCTTAGAGGCACGCTGCCTCCGTTTTCAAGTCTTTAATCTGCCTTTCGTTTTATGTGATTTAATGTCATGCCTGCACATTATAAAAAAAACAGAAATAACATTTGGTGCTTTACGGTACTGCAGCAAAAGTAGTTTATTTAATACAATATAACATGGAGGAAAGTCAGTGACACTCAGACTCTCTATGCAAGCTGACTACGATTCGTCTGAAGGTAGGATTTGAACCAGAATCCATTGGGGCCATGAGTTTGGCACGCTAACCACTGAGCTACCTTATGTCTTGAAATAGAGAAAGAAAACTGCTGCATAAGTATAGGAATACAATAAACATGCTTTCCAAAACAAAATACTATAAATGATTCAAAAGAACATGTTGTACATCGTATATTAAAGATAACGATCTACCGCTGAAACACACTTTAGAAATAAACACACACACACACTACTTCTGGAATAACTTAATGGTAATAAATGAGGTCATGAAAACCACATGTTTTATAAAAATGTCACATATAAAGAAAAACATTTAATTCTTCCAATACAACTGGTACAACTGGTAGAAAGTAAGGATAGTAAAGTACCAGAAACTCAAACTGACTGTGTGAGATAGCTTAGTCAATTATAACGAAGTTGAATGCATAGTATATGACTTTGCGTCACGCTTCACAATTGTACCCGTAGGTTGTTTAATGATACATATGGGTTTGCTCTATTATAAAATGTACACATGAGGTATATATGAATATTTATTTCTACTAACGAGAACAATTAGCATCCAAAGACAACAATTACAAGGAGAATGGACATATCTCGACATTATTTACTCTAGGTACGTTATATTGCTTGTTTGCCTCTTCTATCATTCTTCAGATAACCATATTATTATGCACGTATCATGATCAGGAATATCTTTTGTTGTTTGTTTTTTTCTCTACAGTTTATACTTCTTCATGAATGTGCATAGATAGGTAATTATAGCATTGTTGTCCTGTACATTCGTTTGTGAGTTCGAGTGGACTTATGTTTTGAAGTATGGTCAATTTCCAGGTTCCTAGCTGCCGAGTCGTGCAATATGTATAAGGAACCACCCAAAATAACATAACAACGGTTTATATTTAAAGCATCCATTACTCCTGTTTTCTTTTGCTTTAAAATCCTTATTTCTTTATTGGAAATAACAACGCATTATCAATAAATACTGATACTCAATATTATTCGCCATTTAGAGTTGGCGACAGACTTTACGTATCGTTGGACAATTAATCTTCAAAACAGATCCAAAAGTTTCATATTGAGGGCTTCATTTTAGACCAAAAGCATGTCATTCTTAACAGGATATATACTATCTGCTAAGATGCACTAGCGATTGGAATGTATTAAGAGTGTGTCAGCGGAACTCATGCTCTATATTCAGTTAATGATTCCGATAACGACTTGATTATAAAGAGGTTAGTACCGTCTCCATTCATTGTTTGAGACCTGAGAAATTATCTAAAGTGTTTCTGCAAAGAAATAGAAAAGAAGTAAGAAGTAGGATGTATTAAACTAGAGGTTCATATACATGTTAATCCGTGAAACGGTCAAAACGATTCGACTTAAGGTACTATGGTTTGATGGTAATGTAGTGGGGTGAACCTAGGTGGGCATTATAATTCATGAAAAGTACGCTTTGAATGTTTTACCAATAATCACAAACATACATTACAACACGGTAACGATTTCAATTCACTTTTTTGCTACATCTAGCAAACTGGCTTAATGTACATTTTTTTTTATTTTCAATTTACTTTATTTGTATTATATTTTTAGACTGGCCTGGTTTAATTTATTTTGAAACTATTTCAGAACTGGCGCAATTTGGCCGATCAAACGAAAACTCCATGACTTGACAACAGTGAATAAGCAGGCGAGTACAGAACTGAAAGAAAACTACGAGTAACATTCTTTCGAGTAGCAAACAGGTAAGTGCTGTACCGAAATTAATTTCAAGATGACGCCGGTGTCAATGTGATGGTAATGGGTATAAAATTTCATATATACCAAAATATACGTATATAATTGTTTTTGTTTAAATTAGTAACAATGTATTTTATCTTGAACATCCATTTCAGCTACATGATACCACAAGCTATCCTTAACAACGTCCACACATATAGCAAGATTTGCTTACATGTCAGTGGCTTCTTCGTCGCATCATTTGTAATAATAATAATCTAACCGCACAAAATGAAATCAATAGGTTGGATACTATGTATGTGCTTCATTTTATGATTGCTCTCTTATGTGATGATATTAAGCTGCAGTATTATTGGTCTTCTTTAGGTTCATTTCGAAAATCGTTTTGACTACAATCTCAGCCATATCTGTACACATGCTTAGTCTAATATTTGGACGATATATTGTACAGACATGATTGTTAGCACGAAGTTTGAACATTTTCCATTGCAAATTACACAAGGTAAAGGTTATGAAGACTTTGTCTCTACTTATTATTTTTTCTTCTGCAAATACTCATTTATGTATCTGATAAGAATTAAATTATCAAAATATTGAATTACTTCAATACGTAAGCTTTAATATTTCATAAATTGCAAATTCAGGAATAATCTGATTTTATCAATTTAAAACAATATTATGTTACCGTACTCAGGAATTTGGTGATATCTACCAAATAATATTACAGTAATATATTTGCTTCCAGCTAACAAAAATTTAATTGCCTGATTAATCCTCATTTTTCTAAAGTTAAAATAAGTACAGGAATAAAGATAGTCAAAACAAATAAGGTAATGAATAAGGAGAACTGGCATGTTTCTGAGAATTTCTACATTCGTACCTATACCAAGGTAATTTTCTAAGTCTGGCAAGTCATTAAATGTGATCATGGGGTCCAAAAACTGAAAGATCAGAAAGTATTATGCAAAGAATGTTTTGCAACAAACGAGGTGTCTTAGATAACGGAAAAGTGATTTTCAACATCCAAATGATGAATGATTAGACGTTTTGTATATGCGAAATGAACGGAATTGATAAAATGATTAATATTTGAAATGCTAAATATTTGATGCCAATGATTACATGACATTTCTCCGTTTGAGGCTACTGAAAAAGATAATCTGCTGTTACGTATATGTGATTAAATTATTTGTGTGTTTAAGGCTTAAAATTTTTTTATTTCATTTTTGTTTCATGTGTTTAATTGCAATGCATATTTGTTTTAGATTCAGGATTCAATTTTTAGTAAAGAGATATTTTATCACAAAGTTTGTAAACTTAAGACGAAGAAGTGGTACGCGCTAAATATCATTTGATCTGTCTTACCGCAGTAAAAGTGTCAACAGGAAGTTAAAATGATCAGCCAGTTTCACTGGCATACTTTCTTTGTGTGATCACTGTTCGTAAAAAACCCTTATTCGATTGGCTTTTTAAGTTGCGTGACATTGGTGTACTTGAGAAACCTAGCGTAGTAAGATACCACATGACCAATCTCGCGAAACTTTAAATGAGGCATTGGGGTTTTAAATACGCAATCCTAATATTTTTTTCAAACAGACTCATTCCAAAATCTTGAAGGAACAATGTGCATTTTTTAATTCGTTGCTAAGATTCTTTAATGTTCGTCTGATTTTCTTTTGGATTTAATAATTTATTCCCCTGAAAACTCAATAAGTTGACATTTCTATAACAATGTATGAAAGATATTCAACGAAATTTATTATGGAATAATTCAGAATAAAGACTGTGTTTCGAATAAGGAATTATTGTTATTCATACATTGAACCACATATGACGACATCGCGTTCCATATTTGTACGTCTTCGGGACTCGAGCCTGTATTTCTTATATGATTATTTAGTGATTCTTAGTATCAAATATTGGATTATATTCACAGACTGTAAGTCGTATTTACTAACTTGTACATTGTTGTCATGGGAAATAAATTGTTTTGTTAAAATATACAACGCTTGTTGGCTTTCACTCTTTTCTTTGCTACTTAGTACGTGCTCTTGTCGTGTAAAAAATACAAAAAGAAGTATTATAAAGAATGAAACTTTGAGCAGTCCAAAAATTATGAGCTTGTAGAATATTATGGATATTAGACATGAATGAGATTCAACATGAACGGCATGCAACCTTGTGTTTGTCTTATCAAGAGAGGCAAACGATAATCAATAAATCATCAATAAATGACACAACTGGTACTCACAACACTGTTTTGGTACATAAAATTAAAAAAGAAATAAAAGACGATAGTTAATTATACATTTCAGTGAACCTACATTACTAACATTATTATAATATGCATCGTTACAGTTTGAGTCTAAAGATTTCGAGCATAAGAAAAGTCGATGAAAATCACATTGATGTTTAAGGACGTTTAAGGTTCTTTCAAGCTTTATTCGAAGTAGGTATATCGGTGCAAAGAGCAATTACATTATTATCCATTTATTTTCTGTACAAAAAAGAAACTATTACATTAAAAAGAACTACCAAAAGGCAATTAAACTTGGTCAATACGTAAAATGTTTCGCAGCCACTTGCAAGCTAAATCCCAGATAAATATAATGGAATGTCAATATACAGATGTTGAAAAAATCAATTTTCACTAGACATTCAGTAGAAATATGCATTATGTTTCGCCTTTGCGTCTGTTAGTAGCTTTACGAAACAGCCCGTAACATTCTGTTAAAGTCAGTAACGTTCTTTATACCTAAATTATTATATCGAAACGGTGCTTATATTGCTGCTGTTCAGCAAAAACATGTAGAAATTAATACAGCATGTAAGACACAATCCTAATACGATCATTTAGTCTAAAGCACTTAAAACGCTCTCCGCAATTTCGTCACCAAATTTATATGTCAACATGACTCCCAGAAAAGAAAGCACTCAACGAGAATTTACCACAAGGGAGTTTGAATTGTTTAATTGAAGAAACAAGGCTAAATCAGACACATTATAAAAAAGAATTTATACAGCGTTTTGCAAAGGCATTAATCAAGAATAAAATAAACTTAAACAGTTTGTTTAAAGACTTACATGACATATAAGCAGTGTAGATTGGTTGTACCGATTTATTTGCTTGCACAAAACAGAGCAAGCTCAAGTGAACAAAACATACGAGGTTCTGAAACAACTATGGGAGGGCATGGAGAAGGTATTGCGTAGCTTAAGCATATATGATTTGTGAAAAGATAACGTCTTTGAAAAGAATTAAAAACAAATAAATAAAATGCCTAGTGTGGAAATGTTATCATTACATGCACTGTGTTTATAGCAGCATTTTGTTATTTACTGACACCTGCCACATCATTTACAAATTGATACATGAAGAAAACTATTTGAGAAAATGGAACATAGAATTGCAGAGTATGCTGATTTAATTAATCGTCAAGTGCAAAATTTGTCAAAAGTTACTTCTGAAAGCCCAACTGTACGACCTATCATAACATACCTCAAAACAATGATAATAAGCGCTGAGAATTCCGAATGTCAGCGGAAGCAACGTAGTACTTTATGTTTAGTAGTATTTCTTATATATCTTTCATCGCTAGCATCCTCATAAGATTAATCTGTTGCAAGATAATTTACACTGTCAATTGTGTTTAACAAGTAAATACGTACATTGTTTGTGCCCTGTTGTTATATCAGCAATTTCAATAAATTATTAATCTGTGAATATCATTGTGTCTTGAATCAATGAGTCAGAGATTCAGCTTGAAACCATGTATTCCATCATGGTTTTTCTCGATGCTTGGTTTATGATAGATAATATATAAGATATAAATATGCAATGTATTTTATTTACTTCTAAATTTCATCGATATGTTAAACGCATTTTAATTAAATTATTAAAGTTTGCGTAGGTCACCTGATAATATTATCATTTGTCAAAATATCAGATCATAATGTTGTTTTTCAAACGGTCCCATATAGTAGTTCAAACATACAGTACAAACAAATAATGCCTATGCAATCGCAAATTACTTTTAATTACCGTCTTTTCAAAACTTTAACTACAACAAGTAATTCATTATTTTGTGAGATAATATCATCGAGTCAAATCTTTAATTAAAACAATATTCGTATGATCGTCTTTAATACACGCGTTGTGATACATATAGGACAAATGACGGTTAATAGTATGATATATATCCCAATTATCAATAGCATTTCCTTTTCATCACATTCAGTGCGCTCTTCTTTGCACGACCAGAAAACAAAAACCTTGCAGTACGGCTTATACATCCACATCAATTTTATATTAATGTTTTTGTTGTTTATCAACCATTAATGCTTGCGTTCATTTTTAACAATTTGCTTATTTCTCATCTATCAATATAAATCGAGACTAGGATGAACTTGGGTAATATAGCTTTAAATTTTGCTCATTGATTACTATGTAATCGTATTCGATAGTATTATTTTATATAAAAAAAATTTCATTTTTACTTAGAACGTTAATATACAACTTCCACTCAGATATTAAAATTATATGAGCTTTCTCTTTATTAGGCTGACAAAACTTTCGTCTAATATCAACTATGAAGTGGCAATTGAATTTAATCGCTTTAGTGGCTTAGCATATATGCAAAGTGATGGATATTGCTTTTTCTTGTCAGCTAATTTACATCGTACTCATCATTTGTTACGATTGTGTCTATATTTTTGTTTTACTTATGCAGTGGGACATCTTCGCTGAAATCGAAGGGCTCTGAAGACAAATTTTATTTTGCAGGAGTTAGTTCACGAAAGGTAATAAGCTGCGTGCGCAATACAGAGGTTTGTGAATTTGACTTATTGTGTCCTACCTTACACGCATTAGTGAGGAGCTAGTTGCAGTAGTATAGGAAAATAAGATTTTCAGCTCATCCCCTATTTTTGCCCCTCCAAACAAATACAAACTAAATCCTAACTATCCCCCACCCGTAATTTTTATAAAAGTATTAGTAAGGTTTTTAGCTCACCCCCCCTCTCTGTTATTACATGTCATGTATAGGATCTGTATCCAGGTAAGCTTCATTATACTATCCAGGTAAGTTAACAGAAGCTCTGTCATTATACTACAAAAGGTGAGACCCTACGTGTGTCACGTATTTTACAAAACAACAGGTGCAGACAGGTGTTTTGTATTGTTACAAAACAACAGGTGTAGGGATCGGTGAGTCATCCAGGTAAGCTCGCGTCATACAGAGGTTGTCGAATTTGCTAAAACAGGCGCATGCGTGGAATGTTCACGAACTAAACTAAAGACAGCAAGACGGGTTTTATTATTATCAGTCTGCCGCTAGCTTTTCATCAGATAACATATGCTGTGCAGAGCGGAAATTAAACTACGCATTGGAGCGTAGCGATTTCAGTTAACATGTGGAACGTGGAAATTAAACTACGCATTAGAACGAAAATGATAAAGGTAGGTGATATTATATCTTAAGTTTAGATAATATTTTATGTTACTCATATTTCTTTTGATAATTTGTTTCATACTTGCTAACCCTCATTGGTAGAATGTCTGTTAACATATTGTCAATAATGCGAAATTTATGTATTAAATCATCCATATTATATTTGACTCTTCGTAGGTAAGACAGGATCTGACCAAATAGTTTCTTGTAAGTTATAATAGATGTTAAACCTACATGCTTCTTTATTAAAAGTCTTGGTTCTACTTTTTTACACACCGCTGTAAGTGAAACACCAATACCGGATATAATTAACAAAAATGGATTTAATGATACCCCACTTGAAACTATACCAGAACTGGTCATTAACAACCGCAGATATGATATTCCTCGAAGGATCTTGTAGTATTTGTAACATTTTTTATGCAACAAAGTTTTTTGTGATAATATTTGTAGTATTGATTAGTGCGTCCACATCCTGTACTGGAATATCTTTTGAAATATGATTGAAATCAAGCATAATTTTTTTCATTATAATATTTGTTTACATAATCCCTAGGTTTGGTTATTGTAATTCAGCTACAAATTCCAAACACCACCAATAAGGGCCAGGGCCTTTAAAATTTTCATTAGCTAGATGAAGTATAAATTCTTCTTCAGAATTTTTATCTAATGTTACAGTTACAGTTTCAGAAATCTCAACAGTCAAATTATAAATACGCGAATAATTGGAAGATATTTTAAACTTTATAATGCTAAGCACCGAAAATCTATACACACCATAAACATCCGCAATGTATTTGATAGATTTATTTTGCTGCGTCCACATACCAGATCCAGCATCACCAGTATACACAATATTTTTAATTTGTTTGAGAGGAATATTATTAGAGTTTTGTGTTTTTGTTTCTGCGAAAAGTTGTAAACGTATTCACATAATCGGAAAATTCATTTTTGACCGCTGTTATTTTATTACTGATTGGAACGTCCTTATCATCGACGTATTTTTTGTTTACAGCATCAAAATCAGACTCAGGTGTTCTGAGGTTAATAATACCGTTATGGTTCATATTAAGAAATGCACGCATCATACTACCATTGACTGACATGTACTTTGATTCTTGATCGTCGACGAATTTTTAGTGGCAGCGTCACCATCCTCAGTTGGGTTTCCAAGATCTTTAATCTTGTTCTTGTTTATAACAATGTTCCCACTAAATAAATCACCAGCTTTTTTTGAAAAATCATTAACTGACCTACCAGAATCTCGTATCTTATCTCGATTGTTAAACGTAACGATATAATCAGTAACCTCATTAGGAATTCGTACAAGTTCATCTGGCAGTTTTACACTACTCGTCATTAATCGTCCTTCTTTGTCCTGGAAAATGACGACTTCAGTTGGATCTACACTGGCAACATTAATAAACTACTGATTTCATTTTGAGCTGATCAAGAATTGCATACTTGGATAAATCACCTTCATAACCATCTGTGGATAAATCTCCTGATAGTGTTCCAAATTTTGTATAGTAGCTCAATATTTACTGTCCGATATAAAATTATCAACACTAGTTTAATATTATACAAAATGGCAAAATCGTCGATATTAAACTTTGATACAGAGAGACTGGTGAAGCACAAACATAACAATGAACTTCCTGATTGTCATTATCTTATTGTTGGGCGAACTGGATCGGGTAAAACAAATATGCTTATGAATTTGCTTCTTGGTGATAATTTTAACTATGACAGAGTTTATATTTACATGATCAATCCACTGCAAGATAAGTACGAGCTATTAAGCGAGTATAATAGCAAGCTTCGTGATGATCTTAAAGCTCGTGAAGATTTTTTTTTATAATTAGGCAGCCAGAAGATCTTATTCCAGTTAATCAACTTGATGCAGATGAACACAAGATAGTAGTTTTTGACGATATTCCGCTAAATAACACGGAGATAAACAAAATAAGATCATATTTCTCACTGTCAGGTAACAAACAGTGTAATTCTGTTTATCTCGCTCAAGGTTTTTATAATGTTGACAGATTTATTAGGCGAAATACTGGTTGTTTTATATTATTTCCAGGACTGGACAATGTTGACGTTAGAAATATTGCAAGCAAGCAATGCGGTGACGTGACAAAAGATAAGTTTATTGAACTTTACCGTAATGCTACAAAAGATAGACACAACTTTTTCTTATTTGATAAATTTACACATGATCCAACTGAAATGTTTCGCTGTTGTATTAACACTTACTTACAGTAAGGGGTTTTACTTTTATAAAAATTTATAATAATAATGATGGAGAAACGAGCAAGATATAGACAAAATATAGAAGATCTAAAAAGAAACTTGCTCAATCTCAGGCATCGCTTAAGCAAAAGGTATAACAAGCACGACGTTGACAAGTGACTGCTACAGAAGGAACAGCTAAAATTTTCAAACCAGTTACTGAAGCACTATTAGGTAAACAACCAGAAACTAAACCACTATCAGAAGAAGAACTTAAACTACTGCAAGAAAAAAGGTTTGCTTGGAATTGTTAAAGAACAACAGGAAGCAGCTCCTGCAAAACTCGTTACTAGATCTGAAGAAGAAAAAAGAAAACTAACTGAGGCACTTACAGCAAATATAGCTGATACTGCTGCTAAACACGCTGAAACAGATCGATTGATAAACAATCCGCTGGAACTTGAGCGAAGATTAGCAGAGTTAACAACGCAAGGAATAAGAAATATTAAAACAAAATTGTCAGGAGACATAAAAGATATCAGAGAGGAGCAAGAAAAAATTGGTGATTTTACTGGGAAGTTTATGAAAGTTGAAGAGCAAAGACTTCTTTTTATAAAAGAGCAAATGATGCGATAGATCCTAGAGAGTATAATGATTTTTTAGAGAAAGAAAATATAAGAGATATTGATAATATAAACAGGTGGACTGATGCAAAATATCAAGAATTACTCGATAGATTAAAAGCAATATTTAAAGACGGAGCTGCTGTTAAAGATGAAATAAACACGGATACATAATTTGATAATATGCATCCACTTTATGATTGAATGAGATATGGAATTTTTGCTTCCATTTAATTTTGCAAACAGCAGAAAAAAGTAGAGCAAAACCTTTTGGTCCGGGGTGGAGTTTTAGAAGGAAATTTTTTACTTTTGATAAATCTCCTGTAGAAAGATATAGAGAAGGAAAAACAGGAACTGGTGTAAACATATTTACCTCAACTACTGAAATGATAGTTAGATTAACGTTATTAATATCATCAAAAAAAGCTGGAAATGATAGTGTTGAACTTGATAATGAAATCATTGACATACTTGATCTTCTACGATCGAGCGAATTATTAACATCTGACGAATATGAAACTTTACACCGAGACTTAATTTTGTAAAAATGATTTAATATAAAAGGAATACAAACAACATTATTGCTAAACTCTAGTGAGTCTTTCATAGGTAGCGAAAATTGTTCAGCAAATTATATTCCGCCTATACAGCCAGATCCTGCAAAACATCATGAGATTAGATTAATCTCTTGTACTTGCTGGAATGCTATGCCTAACTTGAAAACTGATGTTAACGATGAAATGTGGTTTACTACGACTACAAAACCTTCAGTATATACAACAAAAAAAATTCGACAAGGAGCATATGATATTACTGATGTAAACAGAACAATCAAAGAGCTCATAACAAAAGCTGGCGGTTTGGCTGATAATTTTGAGTTGGCAGCGAATTATAACACATTGAGAGCTAAGATAACTTTGAAAAATATAGTAATCAGTCTTGAACCAAGAGAAAGAAGTATTGCACAACTGTTAGGATTTACTGAAAAAAATTACGATGCACTTGATCAGGCTATTACGTATGACAATGAACTGCCAGTAAATATAACAGAAGTAAATACAATATTAGTAAATTGCTCTATTGCTTCTGGCTCTTATACATCAAAAGGTAGCAAAGGTCAAACGATTTACAGATTTTCACCTGAAGTTCCGCCAGGTTCTCTCATGCAAATAACACCACGACATATTATCTATTATCCTTTAAATATTGAATATCAAATATCAAGTATAATAATGCAGTTGACAGATCAATCTGGAGAACAGTTGCATGTTAATAATGAAGTTGTAACTTATTTATATCTACTCGAGCAAAAGCAAAAATTATGCAACATCAGATATAATGAAAAAAAGAAAACAAATTTATCGAAGAAAAATAATAGGAAGATTTTTTGGAAATATATTTACTAAAGATATTGAAAATGTCCCGGGTATAGCGCGTAAAGTTGCACCAATTGCTATTGACGAGGGTATAGCTTTTGCAACTGAGGCTGCATCTGCCGCTGGGACTGCGCTTGGACAAAAAATAGCTGATAAAATAAAAGGAAATCCACCGACTGCATCTGAAATAAAACAAGCTATCTTAGAAATCGCTCCAACAAAAGAAACTCAACGAGCTATGATAACAACAACAACAAAACTATTACCACCAAATGGCGAGCAGAATATATAAAAGTTAATATCTAAAGTAACAGTGCCGCAATACAATTTTATATAATCTAATAAATAAAATGTCCGCTAAAAATTATCTTGAGTTAACAGAAACTAATGACATCGACAACGCTGTGACAGAATTTGAGTATGTTGAATATGTTGATGAAAACTCTAACGAACCAAATAAAGCTGATATCAGAACATTTAACACCAGAGACGAAGACATATTTCTACTGCCACATAAGGCTATGTTAGAAGTTCGCGGTCAGATTATGACAGTAGCCAATCCACCTGCTGCAATTGCAGTTGGAGCAAAAGTAGCTCTTATAAATAACGGCTGGAGTTTATTCAAAAGTGCTAGATATCAACTGGCTAATCAAACTATATGATATTTCAGGTCATCTACAAGTCGCAAGTACTCAAGATAAACTGCAACGCACATGATGTGGTTTAAAGATACTGGACGGGGTATAGCTGAATCAACAGAATTTTTAAAGAGAAGTGCTATAGTACACGGTGCTAATGCTGATGAAAATGCTGAAATTATTAGAAATTTTCTTATTGCTAATGCAGACGCGCTAGGTATTGCCGGACCAGGTGCAGCTGATAATGCAGACTCTACAAGAGTTTCTCTTACAGCAGCTTTTAATAATCTAAATATAACCCCAATAGTTTTGATGGTGTTTTAACGAAATTAATGCTAACAAAATGTCAAGTAAAGAAGTATGATCGTAAAAGAACTTTTGTTTTAAATTTGAGTGCTGCACAAATGACAGCGACGACAAACGACATTGTCGTCAAAGGTGGTTTTCTTGGTCCAGCATCATCAGTATTAGCTAGCACAATAATACCTAAAGTTTTGCCGGTGTTGGGAACATTAGGACTAGCAGCAATGTCAGGAGCAGTCTCTGGCGCAACGAAGAAAGTTGTTGAGGGTAATGGTATCTTTCGTGTAAGTTGAATAAAAAATTGTAAATTTTATATCAATGATATATTATAATGCCACAACGGAAAAAGAAATCGCCAACAACAAAATCGCCAGAAAAAAAGAAAACAAAAAACGAAAACAACAAATTCGCCAACACCAAAATGCAAATGCATATGGAATCAAACAAAACAAGGAGGAATTATTCCGTTCGCTCCACTTTTGGCGAGACTAGCGGAAAGTCTGCTGCCAAATCGTTTAGGAATCGGATGTGGTCTAACATTACCGGGTACACGACCACCCCGCTGAGTAATTTTGATATAATCGATAAGTTAAAAGCAGTTCCTGGATTTCACGGAATTTATTTTAAAGATGAACTCTCGGCAATAAAATCACCGTCAGCTACAAGTTCGTGTGTGATTAATATACAAGATTTCAATGACGGATCCGTTATACATTGGGTAACAGTTTATAATAATAATTATTTCGACTCGTTTGGACTTCCTCCAAGGGATGTAATAAAAACGTATATGAACAAAAAGATTTAGAAAGTATATTATTCATCAAATCAACTCCAACCTGTTGGAACGTCTGCATGCGTATATTATTGTATAATGTTTATCCGACAGATGAGCAGAAATTTTAATTTTTTAAAATTTATTTTACATTTTGATAAGCAACCTTCTCACGCTAATGTTGAGATTGCAATTAATTTTATCTAAACTTACAGATATAATAATATCATCGTATTCTCTCAAGTGTAGAACTAAAACAGAAAATATTAATGAAAGAAAAGAAAAAGCAAAAAACAACAGAATGGTAATAAAAAGTTTTTGTGCAGTCTGCGGAAAAGAAAAAAATATTTTTTTAAAGAAAACGTCCCCAGCGACAGTGTCAACAGAACTTGGTAAACCTGATATTATTTTAATAGACGACTAAAAATATAGAATGATATGCAACTGTGATTCTGACAGAGATTTGTGTCTTGAGCAAAATAAAATTGTCGCATACTGTCAATGCTGTAACAACAGAGAATTAATAGGGTCAGGTATAGATATAAACAAAATTATTGAAAAATTACCAAAACCAAAAGGCGGTTGCACTTTGCCATGTCATCGGTATACAGGACCTTACAATCCGCTAGATCAATAACTAGATGAAAACGACAATCCATTGCCAGGAAAAGAGCCCTATACTCAAGTGAATGCTACAGCAATGCGTCATGATATCTGTTATCGTGATCATGAAAACTCGAAATCAGATTGTGATAAAGTAATATTAGACGAATTACGTGATATGGAGCCAACAAATCTACGAGAACGTTTTCATAGAAGATTTGTTCAGGGAATGATTGGAGCAAAATATAAACTTAGACTTGGAAAAAAAAGTATACGATGATCTTGCAGTCGAACTACACAGACCTAAAACAAAGTTCCCACGAGGTAGAGTTGTCGCAAACGCTGTAGATGATATCTGGGCAATATATTTGGTGGATGTATCCAATCTGGCTCAGTTTAACGTTGGTGCTGATGGCGCTCCAAAAAAGTATTTGTTTAACGTTATAGAAGTTTTTAGTAAATACGCGTTCAGTGTACCTATTTCGGATAAGACAGGGACTTCAAGGACTGATGCGCTAAAGCAAATAATAACGAGCACAGAAAGAAACCAAATAAAATCTGGACTGCTCACGGAGCTGAGATTTTTAACAAAAAGTACGAGCAGTTTCTAGAACAAAATAATATAAAAAAATATGTTACAGGAAACGAAGGTTAAAGCGTTGTTGTCGAGAGATTTAATAGCACGCTAAAAGAAACAATACACAAACATATGAGAGCTAAAAACACCAACAGATATATCGATGACCTTTCTCGAATCGTAGGTGAATATAATAACACGAAACATCGAACCATCAAAATGTCACCTAATAATGCTATTAAAAATCCGATATTAACAGATGAAAACATGTACCGCAGACATAAATTTAAGGTTGGTGATAAAGTTACAATATCTTAAATAAAAAAGGTATTTGCAAAAGGATTTACTCCGAACTGGAGCGAAGAAGTATTTGTTGTTGATAAGGTACTCTTAGCAATGCCTATAACATAGGCGTTGAAAGATCTGGCAGGGGAACCTATTATAGGTAGCTTTTTCGAACAAGAACTACAGAAAACTGAGCAGGATGTTTTCGTTATTGAAAAAGTGATTAGGAAAAAAGGAGATAAAAGTTTAATCAAATGGCGTGGATATAGCGATAAATTTAACAGTTGGATCCCAACCAAGCAGATTATGATATAATGCTATTATAAATTAATTCATACTTTTGTTTGACAGATTTACATTTTACTGGTTTACATAAACATATTAGATGTCGTCTGCGATCGTCAGAGATCGTCATTAAGTTAAGAATATTGACAAATATGAAATCGAATTTGATATTTTTCTGTCGGCCTGGAATTCTGATGTTTAAGGAAGGTCTGATTACCTGTCAAAACAGTTGTTGTTCGGCACCGGTAAAATTAAATTTCATTATATATTTGGAATGTGATGCTTGACATTATATGTTGTTGTTGTTGTGGAGTTTAGCGCCATTCTTTTCTCATTTTTTCCTGTTGCGTCACTAGTTCTAGATTTTCCAATCGATAGTCATTCTTTACGTTATTGATGTGATTGGTAACCAAAACTTTGGGTATAGATTCATTAAACGTTTCGTAATCAAACCTATTACCAAGATAATGAACTTGATCTGTAGATGTTCCTCTAACAATTACACTGATTTATCTCATATTGTTCATAGAACTAAGAATTTTTTTAGTTTTTCTGTTTCTAATAATACCTCAAACGTTAGTCTCGCAATCGTATAAACCAAAGATCAGGTGCGGCTGAAACTCGTTTTGTAAAGATAAGTTTTCAATGTTATCATCAGTGACTGCACCGTTCATATGATATACACGCTGTCCCTTTGGAATGTCATCGCAAAACAACGTGTAAATAAAATCTTTTCTAAGCACGGTAATCCTCTCGGCATTATCTCCCTTTACACTAAACTGATAACCCGCTGGCGATAATTTGCCAACATATATTCTAGTTTTAATGATAATAACCGAACCTAATGCATTTCCAGCGTATAAGTTGTACTTTGGGTGAACGTGATATATCTCTTGCTCACGTGCACTTGTCAGATTTGCTGTCAATATACTATAGGCGATTTTTTTTATATCTTTAATTGATTTTTAGCGCATGCGCAGTGTGAGGTAAAGTTATACTATGGGTGAACATGATATGCTTCTTGCTCACGTGTGTTTGTCAGATTTGCTGTCATTATAATATAGGCAATTTTTTTATCTTTAATTGATTTTTAGCGTATGCGCAGTGTGAGGTAAATTACAATTTGATATTACATTATAGTATAACAATGTTAAAATTGCGTGATATAGCCAAGAGAAGCCTTATGGGAGAACCTGATAAAATAGCGACTGCTTTTGCAGGTTTTGACAATAGTTATAAATTTGATAATCAAAATGTTTTAGTAAATTTTACTGCAACAACAGATTTGCTGTCATTATACTATAGGTGATTTTGTATATCTCTAATTGTTGTTTATCGCATGCGCAGTGTGAGATAAACTATCAATTAAATATTAGACTATAGTATAACAATGTCGAAATTGCGTGATATAGCCAAGAAAAGCCTTTTGAGAGAACCTGATAAAATATCGGTTCGATAATCATATCGTACTGATAAATTTTACTGCAACATATCTATATCATCTGCTGCAGACAACTGTAAAACGTGAGCTCGAAAAACACAAAAGTATGAGGTTATTAGTGCAATATCATACTTTACTTTCAAAGCTACTTGCAACGAAAGAATCAACTGAAAAGGAAATTGCAGATCCTTATATGAACGCAAAATCAAGACGTGTTTTGCTTGGGACTAATCTTTTATCAGTATCAGATGAAATACACCAGGAAATTTGGAAAAAAATAGAGGAATTCACTGAATTAGGTTCCGGTTGGAAGTTTGAAACGATCAAAGAAATTTTGTTTCACACCATGAAATATGACGCATTACGAGGTACTTCCTACATCGACCTGCCATCTAAATAAAAAATAAAAGATGTATAAACTTAAAAAACGTAGATACAAATGTTTCCAATTGGCTCTTCTTTCTGCACTATTTCCAACAGAAAAAAACGCTACTCGTGTTGAGAAGAATATCAGTAACGTGACAAGAGATTAAATTTTAAAGATATTAACTTTCCAGTGGCAGACAATCAAATACCAAAATTTGAAAAGCAAAATAATGTTTCAATTAACGTTTTCGGACTAGATGAAAAAGAGGACGTATATCCGAGATATATTTCAGAAAAAGCTTCACAATCGACTATAAATTTACTGTACTACAAAAGTCATTACGTTTGGATTAAAAACTTTAACGGACTAGTTAGTATACAGTACAATAATAATAAGAACAAAAAGTTCTTTTGTAACCGCTGCTTGCATGGCTGTACAAACAACGAAACATTACAAAATCATTTGCAGTACTGTACTGATGTACAAAGAATAACAATGCAATCTAAAAAATATAGTGTGTTACAGTTTGTCCATCATAACCACAAACTAAAAATTCCTGTCGTCATATACGCTGATTTTGAGTGTTTACTTCAACTTCAACCTGTACTTGGCGTAGAAAATAATCCTAATCAATCGAGTACAAGAAAAGTTCAAAATCATCTTCCGTGTGGAGTAGCGTATAAGGTAGTTTGTTGTACTGATTCTAGATTATCTAAACCAATCAAATTATATCGTGGTAAAAATCCAGCTGTCTGACTTCTCAAACAGTTGATTAATGAAGTTGATAATATTATTTATCGTTTGAAAAGAGTACCGCCGATGATTATATTAACACCTCAACAAGAATCTGATCACGAGCAAGAGTAAATTTGCTGTATCTGTGAAAAAGCCTTTGACGATAGCAAAAAAGTACAAGACCATTGCCATTTGACCGGACAGTACAGTGGAGCGGCTCATGATCAGTGTAATTTAAAATTTCACGCTCCAGATTTTATTCCGGTTATTTTCACAATTTTAGAGGATATGATAGTCACATTATAGTAGAAGCTTTTGGTGATCCTGACATAAAAGCTAGTGTGAAACTCGATAACATCATCAAATGCATTCCAAATAATTTTGAAAAGTATATGTTAGTTACGCTAGGTAAATTGCGTTTCATTGACAGCTTGCAGTTTATGGCAGCCTCGTTAGATGAGTTAGTAAAAGGTTGTAGTAAATTTGATAACCTAAGAGACTGTTTTGGAGAAAAATTTAATCTACTAGCTAAAAAGGGGTATTTCCGTATGAATATCTCAACGATTGGAGTAAATTTGATGAAGCATCTTTACCTGACAAAGACAAATTTTACTCACAACTTAAAAATGAAAATATAACCGATGACGAGTAGAAGTATGCACAAGATATCTGGAAAGTGTTTGATTGTGAGACGTTTGGTGATTATCATGATTTATACCTGAAAACTGACGTGTTATTATTAGCAGATGAATTTTGAACCTTTTCGAGAAGTGAGTTATAATAATTATGGACTAGATCCTTTCTGTTATTATTCTGCCCCTGGGCTGTCATGGGATGCTCTGCTAAAGTTTAGTAAGGGGAGGTTAGAATTACTGACTGAGGTTGATATGTTCAATTTTATCGAAAAGGTATCAGAGGCGGTATTAGCGTGATAACAAAAAAATATGCTGAAGCAAACAACAAATATTTGGAAAAAGTATAATCCTGAGCTCCCTTCGAAATATATAATTTATCTAGATTGTAACAACTTGTACGGGTATTCAATGGCAGACCAATGCCTCTTGGTGGATTTCACTGGATCACGGCTGATTGATTTCTATTTGAAACAGAAAAAAAGATACCCGCAGATGTTTCATATCTCGTTGAAGTTGATCTTGGTTATCCATCTTGGCTACACAAATTGCATAACGATTACCCTTTCTGCGCATAATCGATGGTTATAGATTATAGTTTGTTATCAGAAGAACAACAAGCGTTAGCATCACCAAGGCAACATTACATGGTCAAGAAACTAGTACCAAATTTACTCGATAAGAAAAATTATGTTTCGCATTACAAAATTTTAAAACAAGCAGTCGATGCTGGTCTTGTGTTGAAAAAAAAAGTTAATCGTGTACTAAAATTTAATCAGTTGCCGTGAATGAGCGGTTACATTAACACCAACACTTCAAGAAGGGCTGCAGCAAAAACAGATTTTGAGAAAAACTTCTTCAAACTGATGAACAACTCCGTTTTTGGTAAGACGATGGATAATATTAGGAAACGCGTAAATATCGAAATAGTTAATGATATCAATCGCAGAAACAAACTTGTGTCAGACGATGATTTTGTGAGCATGAAAATTTCTAATGAGAATCTTGTTGCGATACAAAGAAAAAAATCAAATCTAAAACTAAACAAGCCGATCTACGTTCGAGCTTCAGTGTTAGATTTATCAAAGTGGCTGATGTATGATTTTCATTATAATTTTGCTAAAAATCAGTGGCCGGCCAGTAGATTATTGTTTACTGATACTGATTCGCTCGTATATGAAATCGAATGCGAGGACATCTGTCAGAACATGTACAATAATCGACATCTGTTTGATCTTTCTGATTACCCACGTGACAGTAAATTTCATGACGACACAATAAAAATGTTATTGGTAAGTTCAAAGATGAAATGAACTCGAGCGCTATCAAATACTTTATCGGATTACGCAGCAAAATGTATGCCGTATTGTTAGACAATAATAAAAAACAAAAAAGCAAAAGGTCTGCCTCGTGATTTTGTTAAAAAGTTTATGAAATTTGACGACTACAAGTACGCGCTTGATGGCGCTGTTAGTTTTAGGAGAGCTATAGCTATTCGGACTAATCATCATAAGCTTGAAACAGATGTCATTATCAAACGTTGATTGTGTAATTTTGATGACAGACGTTATTGCGAAAATAGGGTAGATACACTTGCCCTTGGGTATTATCATGATGATAGATCTATACTTAACATTATCTTTTCCAATTGAAATTTTATCTTAACTATAAATTAATGTTTGAAAATTTGACAATGAAATGACAAATAGCTACAGTAGTAAAATCAAATATCTAATGACGGACGGCAAATAACTGACAGTTGAATTTAATAATGAAACATAAGTTACATGTTTTAGTGGAACACGTGACAAGCTAAAACTTGCACTTATCAGGTCTGATAACAGTGATTATTTCAATTATCTCTAACAATTGTATCAAAAGTTGCTAGCGGAATTTAAAAACTTTCCAGTCCGATTAGCCAACAAAAATATTCTAAACTCACAATTCATCTCGATCGGTCAAAGGTATATTTTATCGACAAAAAATATCCTCTAAACAAACCACAGATAAAAGATTTGTTTGATTCCCGTCGCTGTGTGAGCGGTAAAGTAAAAATTAGTCTCTACAATCGTGATAATAAAATATTCTTAATATCAACAGTTGAAACATTAATCATTGGTAACGAGGTATAAAATAATAGCACTTACCTTATCATTTTCGTTCTAATGCGTAGTTTAATTTCCACCTTCCACGTGTTAACTGAAATCAGCACGCTCTAATGCGTAGTTTAATATCCGCCCTGCACAGCACATGTTATCTGATGAAAAGCTAGCGGCAGACTGATCTTGCTGTCTTTAGTCTAGTTCGTAAACATTCCACGCATGCGCCTGTTTTAGCAAATTCGACAACCTCTGTATGACGCGAGCTTACCTGGATGACTCACCGAACCCAGCACCTGTTGTTTTGTAACAATACGAAACACATGTCTGCACCTGTTGCTTTGTAAAATACGTGACACACGTAGGGTATTACCTTTTGTAGTATAATGACAGAGCTTCTGTTAACTTACCTGGATAGTATAATGAAGCTTACCTGGATACAGATCCTATACATGACATGTAATAATAGAGAAATGGGTTGAGCTAAAAACCTTACTAATACTTTTGTAAAAACACAAGGGGTGGGGATAGTTTAGGATATAGTTTGTATTTGTTTGGAGTGGCAACAATAGGGGATGAGCTGAAAACTTTGTTTCCTTATACGACTGTTGCTGTAAACCAATATACAGCGGTTTTATATTTTTGCTTTAAACTTGTCCTTTCCTAACAAGAGTTTTGAAATGTAGGTGTAATTAATTAATGATACTATGGTAGTGAATAATTAGTATATTTATTTTATTAGAACATACATTAGTCTTTTCTCCACGTAATGTGACAATTTGCAAACGTGAAATAACGCCCGAGAAAGGTGTTACGTCTCTTAGGTCATAAACTTTAGCAGATAATGTATTGCCCTAGGACTCAAATTGAACTTTTGAAAACAATTTACAGAATTGTGAAATTTTTAGAAAAAGTTCTAGTTAGAATGACAAAGAATTTGAAGAAAATATATAAACACTTTAAGATTCACCTTTTTACAGAGTATTAAGATGCTTATTGATCGCATTCTCGTTTTTGAAAAGAATGTATCAGATTATAATTCCAGGGATGTGTTCGACATTTACTCATATTACAATAAAAAAGTCATGATACTGTACATTTCAAGATAACGTTTGATAGATATGCGCTGTAAGCTCATTCTAAGAACGAACATAAGCGTGATAATTATATTCTCCATAAAACAACGTTGGCGATAGCGTGATAATTTAAACCATTTTGCACGATTTTTGTTGCTTGTGACACATCAGAAGTGGAACATGTGAAATAATTATAGCTCAGAACATGTTTAAAATTAAATGACCAATACGGCGCAGTTGGTCTGCAAAACGAACTATTGATTCTACTTTGACTTCTACTTCGATTTCTGTTTGATTTCTACTTCTACTACGTTTCTGAGATTTACTGTTTGTATTGCTTTAATGATATCCAATTTTCGATTGTAGAACTATTAGATATTGTATCATAAAAAGTGAACCAGGTATATATGTCTAAAGTCATTTTATTCCAGGGTAAGTTTCCAGCGATTAGTGTCCAATTGTTTATTTCTATATTATAGCTTTCAGCTCCTGTATCATAGTGCTTATTTGCATTGACAATTAATTAAAATTTAAGTCAGTTTTATACAGTCAATCGCTTATGAGGCCTGTTTCTTAAATGAGATAGATTAGGTTGACGAACGTTTTCAATTAAAGGAACATGTGGATTACACAATGCAAATAGAATTTACACTTGTTTTTGGATACAGTGGAAATATATTGATTTAGAACAAGAAATCTAACAAGCCGTTGTTAGTTCTGGCTTTTCTGTCTGGTATAAATTAATGCAATAGCTATGTGATAATAGAGCATGATATTTCGTTTTTCGTTCCTCTCCTTAAAAGTATTCATTTGGTCAACAATTTTACCATTGATTTTCACGGGAAATTGGCTCTTTCTGGGAAATAAATTTTAATATTTTAGACTTATTCATCTGTGCAAATACTGTAACTTCAAAATCCGAGATTAATGCAATAGATATTGTTTACATCATCAAGTCACAATTCAATTATATCAAGCATTTGTGTTATTGTTAGGTGTAGGACTTTGTTAGTATAGGCTGCCAAAACGCTTGTTTATGTTGTCTAGCGCAGTTCGATTAATTAAGCCTAGGCAACGGCTGGTAGCCATTTTCTTGTCACGCATTACGAGAATTACAAAGAATTTACAAATACATTTTACAGACTTGTTGGGATCCTAATTGAATAAGTATCGTTAACGTGCTTTGATTGTCAAATATTTATTGGATCATAGACACAAGTCTATAATTAGTCAAGATAAAGATGTAGATTCTGTATTTATGCTTACAACTATTTCGACCAGTTACGATTTTCACATTAATTTTCGACCACTACCACTCCTTCGAAATCTGAAAAATGCAGCGTTACTCTTTTTATAATCATTTGGGATTGATCAGCGAAACTCAAGAAAGCGAGTGGTATAAGGTTACATCAATATAAGATTACGCCAGTATAAGATTACGTCAGTATAAGAATACATCAGCTAAACTAAACGTGGGAATTAAAGCCAATCCTATCAATAGTTGAGGTTATTATTCTAGAAAAGTTGTCAGTTTTATACATAATATAGTGAGAAATAAGAAGGTATATTTATCTCAAATCTCAATGATTCTATGTATTATACTTAAAGAAAATTTAAAAACAATTGAAAAGAACCAGAGTAGAGAAAAAGAAATGCCTTCATCATAAAAAAGCATGATGTGACCCTATGACTATGACTTTTTGGAAATATAGATTTCTCGCCTTGAATTTGAATTCTTCGGTGGATTCACTGTTAATGCCCTACGAGATGTTTCATCTTCCTGGTACAAATAAAATAAATATCAGCAGAAATTTTAAACCTGTCTTAAAGCCAATGGTGTTACTAGCTGTTGAACATGTTAATGTAAGTTTCAAAATTTTACAATTTTTTGATAATTGAAAGGTTCATAGAAATAACTTATACCTACTGCTAAATTAAATTTCTGACTGTCCGCAAAAATACCTTGTTTATGAAAATCACCTAAAATATCTTGTTGAGTTAATTTACTAAGTACTGCTGCGACGTGTTTTGCTATCGTTTTTCGTTTTTCATTATACGTACTCGAAATGATTTTTCGTGCAAAATGACTTGCAAATAGCAAATATGACAATTTTTCACACTCGTTAATTTTCCTTCAGGCAATTAAATTTGAATCAATGTTGATTACTAAATCGTTTTCTCTCAGTTGATAATTTAGATTGAAAGTATACTTGAATGAGAATCTTTTTTGTCTTCCCAACTTAGGTAAATAGTTAACAAAGGATTGAGTTTTCTTGAATTAAAATCAAATCAGTGACTAGTAAATCATGTATCCAAAATAGAAGTTGATTTGTAATACATACATACATACATACATATATATATATATATATATATATATATATATATATATATATATATATATATATATATATATATATATATATATATATTAATACACATCATATTCGTTTGATCTGAGTAACGTTAGGCTTGTAGTATAATATATTCTGAATATCACACTTACATGTCTTTGTAGCAAACGCTTTTCAGACAAATAAAGCTCAATGATTCGTAGCTTTGCCTTTTGACTGACAATACCAGACTAACAAAATTGATCTATTTGTCAATATAAGAAGCATTCCACTCAGTTGTTGCACTGGCTTTACTTGGTATAATGTATTGCTTCTCAGCTCACTGGAATCAAATAATGACATATTTTGTTCCTAGATGGGAAGAAATTATCCCAGTCGACTAAAGTTAAGTTGGTCACATTGTCCTTATCGTATGGTATCGAAAACAGCATTAAGAATAAACAGAGCGATTTAATGATACATGGGCATACAGCTTAGTTATACAAAAATTCAGAATTCAGCATTGGAACACAGACAGCTTTTTCCAATTTCTCATCATTTTGTTCATCTCTTATGGAGTCTGTTTCCCGACAATCTTATTAAACCAAGGTATTAAGTGAATACACATTAATTATGATTATGATCAAAGTTAAACAGTATCATAATTTTCTAGAAAAACTGTATTTCCTTTTAACCTTTTATCTAGCAGTGCATATAACGGTATGAAAGTAGAGTAAATACGACCTTGTCTGCCCAGTGATTTAAGCATATTACAACCATGTATTTATTTACGGCATGTTTTCAGTGATTTCTCTCTGTTACATGCAGGGGACATTAGTGAAATGGGTGCATAGGTGCTCTACGTACAGTTTTATACAAAAACAATCAAATTTTTCCACTGCAACAGTATAATCATGTCGGAGCAAGCAATCGCTCACATGCAATTATATGATTCAACTTAGAAATGTGTTGGGCCAATCATTGAGTCTTGAGACTTGACCTGTCCAATCAATTTTCAAGCGAGTCCGCAAATTAACAATAACCTGATAAATGGTTTATGAGTACAAAACCGGTAAGAAATTTCTATTAGATATTTCATTATGGTGTCTAATTGAAAATTTAATTAGAATTTCTCAAAATATGTTGTTGTCCCTGGTAATTTATTCATGATAGGAAACTGTTTGAAATAGATTTTCTATGTTGCAGAAATGTGTTCCTTGAAGAAACTAATAACTAGTATATCATAGTGCTGGAAGCAAATTTCTTGCAATCTATCTGAATTTTCCAGTGAAATATCCGCTACTGAAACCCTTAAAGCGTTCAATCAGTATAGAATAATCACGGCATATGTTCTAAGCATTGATATTATTTTTTAATTAGTTCTCAAGTTATATTCGCGAGAGCAGATATACAAATCTATTTGTAAAACGCTGCTCTTGACGGAAAAAGCAGGCAGTGCACATCCGAGACTGCAAATCATATTGATAGATAATTCGAAACCATATCCTGGAGTACACCCATGATATTGCAAAACCCAAATAAACATATTTGCTTTTGTATTAATGATCGTCTTGATATTAAGCCAATGCACAGAGAGAACAATTTGCCTATTTATTTGTTATTTGCTCAAAACAAAAAAATGAAAAGGATTAATCAGGTCAAGCAGAAATGAACTCAATTAAGGACAAGTCCAGAATACAATGTTACATTAAAATATCATGTAATGAAATATTTAAGAAAATTAAAACCAAGAAAAAATTTAATGAAATATATATATATATATATATATATATATATATATATATATATATATATATATATATATATATATATATATAACACTTCCCTCATCAAGAAAAAGAAAGAATTACTCATTACTCATTAAAGCTTTCTTTTCTATGCGTCAAATTTAACTGTAAAAATATTATTACAAAAGATCAAGTCTTATGACCGTCACAAAGAATATATGAAACAATATGTTTATAAAGGTGAAATTGCATCTAGTATTAAGCTGTCATTTCCATTGATGAATCTAATGTCAGTATTATATTCATGCAACATCAAACTCTATATTAATAATCTCTGATGTTTGTTTTTCTTCCTGCTGATGAAGGTAAGGGTGTTGTGATAACCTAACACAATAATCTGACAAGTAGGTTAACTATTATAGGCTTCGAGGTGTTCTAATGCCAATATCCATGTCAAACATTCATTCTCGATTGAAGACTAATTTATCTGGTTCTTATTTAATTCCTTAGAAAATAGCACGTTGGTTGATTTACACCAGCTTTGTCTTCTTGAATCAATATTGCACCAAGCCCGACATCACTTGCATCAACGGACAGCTTAAATGATTGGCTGAAATTTGGAGCTGTGGATCTCGTGTACCCTTAAGTAGACCTTTAATGTATCAAAAGCCTCCTGACATATTTCAGAACAAAGAAACTTTGTTGTCTTGCTCAAAAAAAATTATCAGGGGTTCCGCATTTATGGAAATATTGAAAATAGTTCTGATTGTATCCAACCATACCTAAAATCTCATCAGGCGATTTTTATTATTAGACACATGGAATTGAAAGAAATCATTAAACTTAGCATATATAAAGGGTTTCACAGTTGCAATAGAGTTACATATTGTAGCGCTTAAAATTAATTCTCTTAGTTCAAATGCGCAAACCCACAAAAAATCCAGTTCCGGAGAGTTCAGAATGTTTACACCATTTTACGCATGGTTAGCCAAACAAAAAGTCAATAAAATAGTCTCAAAATGGTTACAATATGCTGCTGTTATAAAGACTGTTCCAATTACTCCAGAAAAAATTGTTGATGAGCGGGCCATTTCACTGCATATGTTTCCTGCTGATGGTTCAATTTCGCGTATTTGGAGCCAACGAGTTGTATGCTTTAGAAAGGACTTTCCTTTTGACGTCGACATCACAACTAAGCAGTGATCATTTTGTGGGATTAGCAGGACCATCAGAGACAGCACCATGTCCCAAATAATTGCCTCAGAAAATGTTCAAATCTTTGACTGTAATTACATTCCAACGAAATGTTTAAAATGTTTCATTGGTGCCTAACATTTAATCGCTTGAATGATGTGGAGTACATGTAGGATTAAAGACGGTCAGGTCCTTTTATTCATTTGCTGGAGAAATTGAAAAAAATTTGGTCTGATCAGTTCTCCTGTTGTAAACATTTACCTCATATTAGTCTACATAAAAATAAAAAAATAAAATTGTCACATAGAGCAACCTCCACTCAAAAATATCAGACCTCCTCCCAGTGTCTCATTACCACAAAATGTGGTTAAACGTTTGCCAGGTCGCATACCATTGCAAAAGAGTTATTATTTTATTTTTCTTAAATTATATAGAAAATATATTTAATAATTTAGTATTTGGATGTTACCAAACAATTATTTCAACACAATTAAGAAGTACTCACTAGATTATGTAGAATATAGCATTAAATGTGTACAAAAATATGTACTGGAATCGATCAAACAAATAGGTTATGTAGTATTTATTTTTATTTAACAATTTACTAATTTCTGAATTTCAAAGAATTCTTGTCACCAGACTGAAACATTATCTAAATTGTAGCTGAGTCTAACCTTAATTTCACTTCTGACTTGAATTCCTGGATGCCTTTTTCGTATTTAATTTGCTAGATCATTCCAGATATAAAATTTGATCGTTGATCAGATTAGACAGACTGACATTATATAGTGAGCACGTATTGTTTACCAGACTTGGTCTTATGTACGGGGGAAATAAAGTTGACCATTATAATGTTAAATGGTTCGTCAAATGCAGGAATTGGTTGCAGATGTGTCTTAGATCTCGTCTCATTATGTTTTCCTACCATTTGTCAAGTGTGACAAAATCTACATTATTTACATTTACATCACTATTAATTTGTGGCCAATATAATTGATTCGAGATCTCGTTGGAAGCCTTATTTTTCCTTAAATGATCGCAGCCAAATGCGTTTCATATTCATGAATAAGCATTGCCTGTTTGTATAATTTCGAAACAAACAGGACATCTGGAGACATTTTTCCTGTTCGGATGCACTTGATGACCGTTTGTTATCCTGATTAAAGAGATGGTCATCAAAGATGATCACTGTGAACAGTACCCTTTTATTGATCCAAACGATTAGTGGTGAAAGTGACCAATCAATGGCCTGGCCGATGTATCGATCTGCTAAAGAAATACTTTTCTGATCAACACCATTGTCAAGAGCTTTCTTTGCCATAGCTCCTGTAACTGCACAAGATGGTTATAAATCAGGGTTTATTTTTCCCAACGTAATTGAATTTTCAATCCAATCAAGACTTTTCGGGTATAAGTGGATTACCCACAACCGTATATCTCGCTATGTCATTGCTTTTAAATTTTGAATGCCCCAAATGGGTAAAGGAAACACTTGTTCGACTGCCACCTGTCCTGAAACTACGTCTGATGACAAATTTCCAGAATGGAAAGGAACATTAACAAAGTCGTGGTCTACACTTTGAATACGACTGCTGAGTGGAAATCTTACTGAAAAAATAAATTGTATGAGATGAGGAATACTCGTCAACACTACGAGTTGAGTTTTCTGATGTATCGTAATTATGTCGAACTTATGCTGATCAAGATAAATCTTAACGTCACTATGGACTCAAATTCTGAACTCTTCAAGTAATACGAGTAGTCTGCGATTTGCGCAATCTTGGTCAACATTCTTGCCTAAGCACCATCTATCAAATAACTGCTCTTGTTCTCATTCACATTTGACACGAGTTTGTCGGGCTCCTTTTTTAAAGTTCTTGAAATTTTTCAGATAATTCTATGCGACTAACTTGTAACCCTTTAAGATGCATTCCTTAACCAGATCATATTCAAAACTTTGCTGTACTGACAGGAAAGCATAGATGTCTCTAGCTTTTCCAAAACGTACTTTCTAGAATAATAAAGTTTGGTGCTTTTTCAGAAATTGTTTGAAAATGAGAAAAATATTTATCTATGTATTTTTCTCTAAAACGAGGTACTAACCTAATATTGTTAGTAACATAAAAAAATGAATTTGTACGTAAAGTGGGGCTGTGCCTTTTATCTGCCAGCTCCAATTCTTTTAACTTACATTGATATTCAGTTTCTTCCTTTTCTTTATCTCTCTGCAATTTTCGTTTTTGTTTCCTTTCTCTTGCTCTCTGAATCTGCATGTGCATTTGTTTCTCCTCTTTCTTCAACTGCATGTGTTTCTTTTTATGTAACTGAATTTGCTTCTCTCTCACAAACACACTCTCTCTCTCTTTCTCCAATGGCATGTATTTCATTTTTCTGTAACTGAATTTGCTTCCCTCTCTCTCTCTCTCATCTTTCTACAATTGATGTTCCTCTCTCTTTACTTTATATCTAATTGCATTTACATTTCTTTCTTTTCTTTCTCCAATTATATTTCCCTCTCTCTCTCTCTCTTTCTTCTTTATCTAATTGCATTTGTTTTTCTTCTTTCTATTTCCAGTTCAGGCTTTTAAATTTTGATTCCATCCTGTACTTTAATTTGAATTCATTTACGTTTGTGGTAAAGGCTGCTACATACATCCTAATCAAATTCAAAGCATTTTTATCAAAAATCCACTTTTCCACCAAATAATGGACCAATTTTTGTATTTCTTGCTTCGTTAAAGAAGCTTCTGCCAACAGAAAGATATATTTTCTGGCAAGCTAAAGCAATTTACCATTTTACAATCCGTCTAACAGTTCCTGGGTAGGATTTCAATAAAGATTTCCACTTTATATGACATTTTAAAGCTGTTTTCACTAAAGATGTTTAAAATGGGAACTAATTTCTGCGCTTTAGAAAATTCCAAAACAAAGTGATTAAAAATTTAGATAAACAAAGTTTTTTGAAATATTTTGGAGAAATCAGTATCCCAAGGACGAAAGCACTCAATTTTCTTTTATGAATGTATGATCTTAAAATATCAGAAAAAAAGTTAAAGAAAACACGCTTGATAAAATCTAATAAAAGATGTATTTTCCTAGAATATACAGTGAAAATGAGGGAAAAAACACATTATTGCGGATTAAATCCAAACTAATCCAGGAATTACAGACATAAGTCCTATTAATTTAAGTAAAGAATAAAACTTAGTACAAGACCTGTAGAAACCCAAACGCTGAATGCAATGACGTGACTTTTATAGCTTATATAGTGTTGTTTTGTCGACGTTCTTGAACTACCGTAATATAATTCCAGGTTTGAATTCAGTATAAATTCTAGTGAATATGTCTAAGAATTGTAGCAGATCACTTTTGTATTTCCTGAGAAATCAATCACTTGATTTCAATAATTTGAAGAAATCGATTTCTCGCAACTAAACACGTGATACAGCTTGAAAATGCTAGATATTAAGTCCTCATAATTACAAGATTATGTAGTGTTCTGTTTTGATCTCAGTGCACAATTAACATTTTCTATTTTAAAAAAACTCAAGTGGTATGCATACTTTGCAAGCAAGGTTGTGCAATCAGAACAACGCTTCTACAAAATCATGAATCATGCTTAATGAGTTTCAAAAGTTTATGCTCTTCGTAGTGACAAGAATTGCACCATACTAGTCCTAATGTAATTTCAATGCTCAAAATCAAACCATTACAGTTATTTTTTTTTAAATATCATTACTCAAATTTGGGTTTAAGCAGGGCATTAGACTTTTTTGTTGTCGATGCTTATGTAAAGACAAGCTCCAACCCTTTTTTCAAGATATGACAATTTAATTTAAAATCTAAATGAGCTTTACTCAGTCCTGGAATTATAACGCAAATTTAAATGTTGCATATGTACGTTTTTTAGTTACATACCGTATAGATCCTTATTGATGTTTCGTGATAGAGTAAATTATCTATCCACAAGGGCAAACTAGTTTAGCCGAGCTGTATCAAAATGATCGATTACTGTCGTGTGTGTACTGGAAAGGCCACTAAAATTCGGTTGTCTAAGCACCAAATAACCTACTTATGTTGCTATACCTTGTAAACCCAGGCCAAAACAAATACTTTAACGTCATATCTAGTGAAGTTTTAACGCATGCGTTTGATATAACACAAGCAATTGTTCATTTGAATGTATTTTAATTATAGCCTATTTTAAATTATTTAACCATTGTCGGGTTACCTGGTCTCTTTTTTTATTATTCCATGGCATACCACCAAATCACCCCTCCTTTGTTTGTAATGAGGATTGGGTCTGAATACCTGTTCCGTTTAAAAGTATATTTCATTTTGATTGGTCTATTATTCGTTGCTAAACTATTATACCCTAAAGGACACGATACACTTAGTTTGATGTTCAATTGCTTGTGTGTTATAATCATGGTATTACAGAATTACCTATCCATCATGTTTTGTGCTGCCATAAATTTTTGTAGTTTCAGTGCATAAATTACAATATCTAAATTTTACATTTTATGAAGGTTTTAATTAAGATAATGAAACATATCAATAAAAATGTTCACATTTTTACAATAAATTATTAATGTAAAATGTAGATGTCATAGCCAAGATGATTAAATTTCAAAGGAATTCTTCCATATATACTAATTAAGGAGAACCTTATGTATCAAACGGCGATGATTATTGATATTGTGTGAACAAATTGCAATTTAGATTAATATTATCCATACAATCCTGTAAAGAAAAAGTAAATATATATCGTATATAATTATTATATACGTATTAAATTGTATTAAAGAAATATTATTCTAAATAGTATTAAACATCTGTCTAAAAGAAATGCCAATATTTGATCAGTGGTACGAAATATTCATGTCGTTAAACATTCCTTACTCTTTACGATAATAACCGCTTTAAAAATGTTTTTGAAAATCTAAATGTATATTTGTGGCACAGTTGCATTATAAACGCGACTTCTGTTGTTGTTCGAGTCTGTTCAGATTTTACCACTAATAAACCGTAACCATGAGGACATTATCTTTAACCTTTAAGCCCAAAATATATCCCGTATCAGTAAGCTGGAAGCCATAGTGTGACTGATTAGTACGAATAAATCAAAGCCACTGAATTCGTTTTGTCCATTGGAAATTAAAAAAGAGACCTCGATATTTATGTAAAGTTTTGGCGCCAACATAATTACCTCCCCTTTTACACAAGCAAACTATAATTAGAATGGACCAACTCTAATGTCTCTTTTTTATTCGATTTAAAATTTTTGAAAGGGGGCTTTTTAAGTTTTTACTACATTTATTGATGGCTGCAACATAACGCCTGCAGGATATGGGTGAATATATAATTAAGTAGCATGCGCAAAATGGGTCAAGACCAAAATAATGGAGTACAATGAGAAAGTATGTAATCAATGAAAATTTTGCGTTTACAATGAAACCCTTCTGATAAATATCACCTACGTTACCTTAAATTATAAACCTGATGATGCGTGCTAGTCCTACGACATCAAAGTGACATTTTAAAATATATCGCTTGACTCAGCAAGGAGTTTTATACATATTATTTAAAATCACACATTTAAACAGGGAAGAAAACTACTTGCAATATTAGGTAAAATTGACAACGGTATCATTATAATGCAATTAGTAAAGACAGCATAATCCGGGGAACGAGACAGACGTAATCACTTAAATACCTACATACCTAAAAAGGAATTTAATGCGCGATCTAGCATTAACCTGATGGATGAGGTAATAATGAAAACCATATCAGTTATCTGGATGGTGCCAATGGATCTGAAAACATGAATTATTTGTATTGTTAATAAAGAATACAAACTAGCTGATTGATCTAACCTAATATATTACATAAATAGTTAATATTGAAATAATTATAGTTTACTTTTATTTATGGATACAGCGCTCATTATTAATAAACCCACGTAATCATTTTCCTGCCGTGGGAAATAAAACTTTCGATTTAATACTTCAATACTCCATATTTTGAGCAAGTGTCCGCTTTTTCGATTTCTTCTGCATTATATGGTTACGCATTATCATAATGTT